>JAOWBN010223426.1:0-13066 GCA_028565015.1 Pinguicula moranensis | reverse complement strand
CCAAACAGGGATTAACTCGGATAACTCGAGGTTATCCGAGTTAATCCGCCCAGAACCCAGCTACCAAACGCACCCTTCTGGTATCTGATCATTGGGATTTGGAGTTATGAACTACCAATTCTTGTTGATGTGTATCGCTAGGTGAAGATGATGTGCATAAATGTAGTCAATGCCATATTCACCCTTGCAGATGGAGGAGTGGACGCAGCAAGAACCATTGAGAACTTTGATGCTATGCACTATGCAGTGACCTAAGGCCTTACTTCTTCAAAAAAAAATTTAATCTTTTTTCAAAATGCTTTTTTTGAATTTATTTTTTTATTACGGTTCGGAAAATTCCGAATTTCCGGACCCGAACATCGTTCCAAATTTCGAATTCCAAATTCCAATATGGAACGAAACAGAGATCAAATATCACTTTCAAACAAAATACGGATCGGATCGAAAATGGTCAATTCCGAATTTCGAATGGCTTGCAAAAGAGTTATTGCATTCTTTACTTCTCTACAATTTTTCTTGCGTTTATTTTCAGACCTAATTATTTACTTGTAGAAATCGTATGTGACAAATGCACATTCTATACTTGATATTGATGATAGTATATGTTGTGTTGTGGCAAGAGTCTCTCTCGCAACCCATTGTGCTACAGAATTATTTTCTGTCCTGAGACTGAGAGGCCCTTATCTTCCCATCCTAAAGTTTTTACTTTAAATTTTACGAAATCCGTTTTTTTTTTCCGGAAATTTCCGAAATACGATTGGTTAGATTTTATAATTATAATATAATATACATACTCATATATTATTCAACATATTTAATGAATCCTGTATTCCTCCCATCCCAACGGTCGTTGTCCAAATCATCCAAAGAAACACACTAATCAGAAAATCTCCCATTAACCCATCCATCTCAACAGAAACAGTAGTCATTTTCAGAGACTCAGATTGTCCCCTTTTCATTACCACAGTAATCAAAACATACAGTTCATTACAAAGCTTGCAACTCAATAGATATCCAAATACACACACATTTGACAAATGTTCAATTTTTTCCTTGTGGAGGCAGCAGATGGGATATGGAAATCAACTCAGATCTGTACTCATTAACAACATCTTTCATCGAATGCTCTGCTACTACTTTTTCACCAGATGAATTTCCGGGGGAGTTTCCAGAAACCAGATCGTGATCGGGTAATTGGTATGAAATTTCGATCAGCGAGGCGCGCATCAGATCCTTGTAACACTCATCGCGTGCTTCTTTCTTATCCATAAACTAGATTTTTCGGGCCCTGTCATTACACATAGGCATCACAATTTCGAAACAGAGAAACCTAGACATCTAAAGAACACACATCAGCAATCCCCACCGACCCTTTTCATTGCGCGCACGTATTTATCAAGATTTAGAGAGGGAAAGAGAGAAATCTTGAAAAAGAGCTTTTGGTTTGGACAAAACACCCAACAAAATGAATAAATTCAGACACGATTTGGGAAAAACGCTAACGATCTACATAAAACAGAACATAAGAATCAGTAAAATAGCCGTGAATAGAAAGTTACCTCAACGACGGAATTCGAGAATCGGGGATTGGGTGTTAATCAGAGATAGGCGGGATAGAGTGCGGATGACGATGAGGGTGATGACCTAATACTAATAGTAATTGTCGGAACCGGGAAATCACATTTTTCGGTGGTGATTGTCACAAGCGAATCACGTGAGAAGAAGATCCGCGTTCTCAGTTCTTCCCACGTGGACATGCGAAACTATACTAGACTAGCTAGCCCAAAACCCATTACTTATCTATCCCATGGCGTGGGTGACGGCCAAACGGACAGAAGATTACAGTTTGATCCAATTGAAATCACAAATTAAGCCCAATGGGTTGTTTCCTACACAGAAGTTGTGGTTCCAATAGTTTGTACTTTTTTTTAATCAATAAATACATATCATTGCACTCAGTATAAGATATGTTGGAGAAGGGAGGAGTGATTTGACATCGTAGGGTGCGAAATGATCGTTATGCCCCTGTGTTAATTTTCGCGCCAGTGTTAAACACAGGGGCATAACAGTCATTTTTTTACCCTGCGGTATCATTTCGGTGCGAAATGACCGGTGCGTTAAATCATTCTGCTGGAGAAAGGTCCGAGAGCTTCCCAGAATGCGAAAAAACGTAAGAGTCTAATTATTACATATCATTATTGAAATACAACTCCAACCCAATTTCAAAGCAAAGATCTGGATTAGTTTGCCAATGAGAATATTCCACTCCGGGAGATAACCATTTCCGCCCTCAGCCAACACCACATTACTCTCTTGATTCTCTCGACCACATCTTCAACACAATATGTTTCACCGCGGTAAAAATTAGTAAAAATAATTTCTTAAAAATTCGAGTATGCTTACAAATTTTTGTAGTTAAAAAATATGTTTACAAAAAATGATTCAATTGACTTTTATTTTATTAGCAAAATGTCATTTAACATTTAATTGTTTAAAGGGTGATAGATTCTATAAAGTCAGTACATAGTCGATTTAACAGTTATTACAAATTTAACAACTTCGTTAATATCTCACATACATAAAGTAAACGATACAAGGAATGATTACACAATTCAATCTTGACTACCTACTCTATGAGGTCTCGCCTACCATAAGAGATTTCACTATTGAGTTTTATAGATTATCAAATATTCACAATTCACCCACCTTCATGATATAAGAATTATTTTTGCTCATGTATAATCCTATACAAAAAGGTTCTACCAAAACTCTCAATAATGTAAGACCCAACCAAATTCGTGAAAAACAATTGACAAGAGGCGATCCACGCGATTCCTACCCCATGCTACTTTGTCGATTTTCCTCTCCCAACGGGTTTACAGATGCTCCTTGAAGTACTCGATCACACATAGTGACAACTTCGTTAAGAAGCTTAACTCATGTATGGAGAATTGCTTTAGATCAAAGTGTGCGACTCAAACCCTACACGTCGCAATATTTATACAAGTTGAATTCTTTCACAAGGACACCTTGCATGGATTCCATGAATCATGTGCATGTAAATGCTCACACATGTCAATGCATGTATTCCAACATTGTCACGGCGATTGAGTTTCTATGCTAACACGTGTTTCAACATTGTCGTTTGTGAAGGCCGACAAAGTCACTTCAACCAAGTCACTAGATTTGTTGATGTTGTTGTCACCACACGGAGGATGACACATACTAACGTCGTTGCCATCAATGCATGCAAACTGATTAAACCCATTGTCGCACAGAGGATGACACATATGAATTGACTTATGATATTGCTCCATCTCTTAGACTAGTTGCTCGAGTTAGTAATGCTACTTCATCTTGTAACTCGGCAAGTCGTCACACTTAGGATGACTCATAGTGTGATTGTACTAGAAATATACCAACACATCCACAAGGTTAACCCTTATAACATCCACAAGGTTAACCCTTACACGGTCAAAAGTGCTTTGAACCGCTTAAAGGTGTAAAAATAAGTTAAAAGTTTAAGTTTAAAATACTTTTAAAAAGGTGCTTCTCCTTCAAAGATGCTTAGCTTCATGCCAAATTCGATTCAAAGACATGTACTTAAAATTATTTCCTGGGAATTGATGTTGATCGTTCTCCTCCGGGTATTTGTCTATCTTAGAAAAAATGTGTTTTGGATCTACTAAAGGAGGCTGGGCTCTTGGATTGCAAACTCGTGGATACATCTCTTCATCAAAATCAAAAGTTGGGTGTTTATGAGGATCAAGTCTCGGCATACAAAGGACCATACCAAAGAATTGTTGGTAAATTGAGTTACCTCTCATAGACAAGGACCCACATTACATATGCGGTTAGCATAGTGGGTCAATTCATGCATAACCCTAGCATAGATCACACTAGCAGTGATTCGTATTTTGAAGTACTTGAAATCATGTCCAAGCTGTGAACTTATGTTTAAAAAGGTGATCAAACCCCGATTAAGGAGATCTACATTCGGTTCATTTTTTTTGGAGATAATTTGATTACCTGAATAAGTAAGAAACAAAATGTTGTCACCCTGTTAAGTGCGGAAGCTGAATTCCAGAGAATAGCTCGTGGAGTTTGTGAAGTTTTATGGTTAAGGCATTTATTGGAGGGATTATGATTTCCACACAATGATGTTATTGATGTTTTCTGCGATAATAATGCGTTAATCGCTATTTTTGCACAATCCGGTATAACATGACTAGACCAAGCATATTGAGGTTGATCGCTATTTTATCAAGGAAAAATTGAGGGCCACATTATTCGATTGCCATTTGTTCCGTCCAAAGATCAGTTGGCAGATGTCTTACAAATGCCAGTGAGTAGCACATACTTCTACAATGCTATTGACAAATTGGCATGAGCAAATCCTAATATCCAATTTGAGAGGGGTGTTAATTTATTTTTAATACTCACGTGTAGTATGATTAGTATATTTGATATATAAATAGGTGTAAATAAGGATAATTCCTTATAGTGTGTAAACCCTTAAAACTAGGGATTTTATCATTATGGTTTCGGACTCTATATATAGAGTCAAAGATGTAATTATGTTATCAAGAAAAGAGATTGAAAGTATATTTTCTTCTTTATCAAGTCTTCTTGTTCACAGTAATGACTTGATTTTGTAGGGATCTCCTACACAAGTCTCTCTGTGTGTTTTTACAGAGGAAATAAGGCAATTCCATTAAATTTCTCAAGCACATGGTCAAATGAGCCCACACTACTATCCCGTTTCCAGGTGAAATGATATAGCTCACTAAAAATAGCACACTAATAGTGCACTAATGGGCGGAAAATATCCAAATGCCCTCGTGTTAAACACCGACACGAAATCCAACACAGGGGTATTTTTGTTCATTTAACCCATTAGTGTGTTAGTGCGCTACAATTTTAGTGCGCTGTATCATTTCTCCTATAAATAGGACCCGTAGAGAAGTGAGAAAGGGGAAGGAAAGAGAGAGAAAAAAGAGAAAAAAAAGAAAAAATAGAAGAGAGAAGAAATAAGAAAGGAAAGAACAAATTTTATACACAATAAATAGATTCTTTTCCATATTGAAAGGAGTTTCTGGCTTCTTTGGCCTTGATATATTTTTGCTCATAATATATTATTATTATTTTACTATTTAATCAAGCAGGCACGACAGGATCCGACCACATCATTTGGCGCCGTCTGTGGGAACACGTACAAAAAGCTACTACAAAAAAATGGAGCAAGGCGACAACAATTCCCGACCTATCACCTATCAGCAACAATCAAACCTCGAAAATATTTTGGCACAGAATCAAGGAGCAACTCCGGCATCCGACCCCCAGGTCAGCAAAATATTACTGATAGAGATCTAACCAATTTGGCTTCTAGTCTCAGGAATGAATTTCAGAGCCAAATCAGGGAAATGATCTTGGGTTTCAACACTCATGGGCCCCCGCCTCCGTTGCATGTGGATCTGGCACCTCAGATGCCCGTCAGAATGAGCAAAGCTTTTTGCAAAAAAATTCAACAAGAAGTTGTGACTTTGCCTTCGGCAGCGCTTGATAGATTACCCAAATATTCTGGAGATGCAGATCATCGGGCACACTTAAATTCCTTTACACTCTATATGGAAATGACGTCCATATCGGAGGTCGCGGCGTGCAGAGCCTTTGTATGGACATTAACCGGAGCAGCACAAAACTGGTTTCTAACACTTCCAGAAGAATCCATTTGGAACTTTGAAGAATTGGTGTCCCAATTTTCCCAAGCCTTTGCAACACAACAACGAGTTGATCAAGCATCCGTACATCTGTTCAGACCAATGTAACAGATAGGATCATGCGAGCCCCTGCGTGATTACATATATCGATTTAACCAAGCATGCACCGAGGTACCAGGGTTATCTCTCACTATGAGGGTTAATGCCCTTATTCACGGACTCCAGTACGGCCCTCTTGCGACAACTTTGATGGATGAACCTCCAAGCACCCTTGGAAAGTTAAGCGACATCTGCAAAAAGCATATCCGGCTCGAAGAGATGGGAGGACCCCCTCAAACACTTCAGAAACAAAGGCGTCCGGAAGGAGAACAAAAAATCAAACAACAAAATACCGTAAAAGAGATCGAGGAAGCTAACAAATGGAGAATGTATACCAAATATCACACATTCCGGATACCACGCACAGAAATTTTAAGAAGTGTTGAATATCTTGGACTCTTAATTACACTCCAAGAAATGAAGCAGAGTGTGAAAAGAAAAAATCCTAAACGTTATTGCCAGTTTCACAAGGACTTTGGACATGACACGGAAGAGTGTTGGCACTTGAAAGATGAGTAGGAGTGACTGGCTCGCGAGGGACACCTGATCGAATGGGCACCTTACGATCAAAACAATCCCAACTCAAGCCATCATCATGCATGGACCCGTGATAAGAATGAGAGGGATGAGGATCCAAAATGGAAAAAAGGTCGAATCGCATAACCAACTTTGAATTGCTCGACGAAATCAAGAACAAGTACAAATGGAGGCGCTAAACAAAACCATGATTACAAAAATGGCGAACACATTCAACAACAACAAAAAGAGTGTTAGCATCCTATGTACACGTAACTAAGAAGTCTACAGAACGAATGCTCATGGAATAAAGAATCCACATTATCCGAAGTTCATGCTCTTAGCGGAGCACACATGCAAAAAAAAGACGTTCACAAAACGCCAAAAGAACGTTCATAGAATGCAAAAAAGGACGTTCATAGAACGCAAAAAAAGAACGTTCGTAGAACGCAAAAAAGAATGCTCATTGAGCAATAAAGGATGTTCATTGAACGCAAAAAAAATAACGCTCACTGAGCGCAAGTTCATTGAACGCAATTAAAGACGCTCACAAAGTGCACCAAACAACAATAACAAAAAAAAAGACATTCCTTTCAGTAACCAGCCGATCTTCACACTGTCTGAAGTTGAAATTATCAACAACAAGAAGTTGACAAAAGGTGAGTCGAGCTCACCACTTATCTACTCTAATATTTCTCATTTTTCAGCAGGAATCATCGAAGACGTGAGGAAAGTTATTATCTACTCCGACACCTCGAGGCTGCTACAAGCCCATCAAATATGCAAATCAAACCCAAAAATCAGTTGGTTGCCCAAGTCCTTAAACTGGCCACACAGCCCATCCGACCATCATAGCAGTTGGCCAAAAGCTCTACAAACTAGGCCCAATGATGCATCAACCAAAAATATTAGCAGACATTCGCCATAGAACGGAAAAATATGATCTCTACCACTATGGTCTATGGGCCAAAAAACCAAAATTGATGATCTATAGAGGCATAAACGAGGGAGGTATTGTGGATGAAAATAGAATATAAACGGATGGAGGCATGGATTAGCATCTCCCTAAACAAACATCGAATCATGTACTCTTTTTCCTTCACTAGGATTTTTTCCCATAGAACTTTTTTTAGTAAGGTTTTAATGAGGCATGATAAGATGAAAATTCAAAGAGGAGTAATATGCAATGAATTTTTGGAAGAAGATAGATCCATCCAAATATAGGGGATCTCGCAAGACTATGATGCCAAACTTCTGAAAACTCCAGCAAACGAAGACAAAAAAAAATATATATCTTGAAGAAAGCACGAAAACACCCTACCGGAAGATGCCATTTTAAAGATCAGAAATTGTTAAAATTCAGTCAAATTATTTTTTGAAATCGACTAAGGATGAAGCGAGTAAGTGGTATAGCACTAGATTTCCTACCACAGCCCAATGCAAAAATTACTTTTACAGCCCAAACCCTCTAACAAAGATACACATGCAAATTAGGTGTCAACACAAAGTGGTGCATCTCTTCTTTAGATGACATCTGAGTGATGAAGAGTCTATCTATATAAAGGGGAGAAAACAGGCTAGGAAGGGGGGAGAGGAAGAGAGGGAAAAAAGGAAGAAAGGAGAAATGGAAGAGAGAATAAATGAGAAAGGAAAGAACAAATCTTTGTACACAAGAAATGGATTTTTTCCATATTGAAAGGAGTTTTCGGCTCCCTAGGCCTTAATATATTCCTGCTCATATTATATTATTATTATTATTATTATTATTATTATTATTATTATTATTTTACTATTTAACCAGACACGACAGAATCTGACTACACCACAATCATTCAACAATAAGGCAAAAATCAACAATGTTTAAATGGCCATTTCTATATTTTGAGGAAGAGGGGATTCTGGCGATTAATCCATGCACTCAACCAAAGTTAAACATTTTCTCCTTGAATTTACATTGCACAACCTCAGAAATTTCAAGACTATAAATCTCAAAAACCCAAATTTACATACCCAGACATTTTGTTGGAAGGTGCGAAATCCTGCGATTAGAAACTGTCACAAAAGATGCACAGAATCATCAACATATGGTGCAAGAAAATTCATGGAGATAAAGCATGGACTACGGATTCAAGTCATGCACACATATAGGGAAGGGAACACGACAGCTGACCACCTAGCAAAGCTAGACGCGAGAGGGCAAACCTGCACTTTCCTACATGTAGCCCAGGTGCCTAGAGAAGTTCGGGGTGAACTTCGGAAGGACAAGTGGGGCGTACCGAACATAAGATGTTAAAAGAAGATATGTTTCGACGCCGTGAGCCACCCCCGATCTTTAGAGAAGGAAGGTGTGCTTCGGAGGGACCAGGGGGATGTTTATGTGGACAATTTCTTGTTAGGTAGAACAAATAAAGCTAGAAATTTGCATATGTAACTCTATTATGTAAATGGCTCACGGCATTCTCCGTGGAAAATCTTCCCGTTTTAATACATGCAACAACTTCATTCACAACAACTTCATTCAAAAAAAATATGGTGCACGAAAATAAAGACCAAAGCAAGAATCAGGTTTAGCATGCCTCAAGTCACTGTAGACAAGCCTTGCGATATAGCAATACACAAATACACATCATTAGAAAATCTACTAGCCATTACCAATGAGAAACATAAATCTGAAGACCAGTAGCAGTACGAAGGCAAAGCAAATATATGATCGAAATTAAACCAAACAAGCAACTGAAGTGACAATTCAGAAATATCATGATTAGTATCGAGAAAGATTCATCAAATATAAAATGGAATGTTGAGAGTGGGAGCAGCAAGATCTGAGGAGCAAGGGCCAAAAAATCAACAAGTGTCTTTTCGATTATATATTGAGAAATAATGTAGGAGTCGAGCCCTGGTGACATTGGATATATAGGAACTAATAATCATTTTTCTAGTCTAGATAGGACTCTAGTAGTGGGTATACTAGATAAGGGATGATTCCGAATAATAAGGAATCATCTCTTTTACAGTTATCACTTGACCCCACTACTAGATTGATGTTTATCTAAACTAACACTCCCCTCAAGTTGAATTGGAGGTTCTTCAATTCCTAACTTGCTAAGTACAACATGAAATGCTTGTCGAGACACAACTTTGGTCAAAATATCAGCCAATTGATCTTTAGACTTTATGAATGGAAGACTCACAGTGTCATCTTCTATCTTTTCTTTGATAAATGATAATCAAATTCCACATGTTTCGTTTTGTCATGTTGAATTGGATTCTCCGAGATACTAATAACTACTTTACTATCACACTTGAGTTTGCATGTGTCTTTGATTGGTTCCCCGATATCCGTAAGCACCTTTTTTAACCATAGTATCTCAGTTAATCCTCATGCTACACCTCGAAATTCAGTCTCTGCACTTAATAGGGCTACCATTTTTTGTTTCTTACTTTTTCAAGTGACAAGATTCCCTCCAATTAGCATAAAATATCCAACTATCGACCCTCTATCCATCAATTTTTTTGCCCAGTCTGCACTGTGTAACCCTCTATTTGGAGATGGCCATGTTTCCTGAATTGAATTCTTTTTCTTGGTGTTCCTTTTAGATATCGAACAATCCAGACTGCAGCTTCCATATGAGCAGCTTGTGGGCGATGCATAAATTGGCTTAGTACCCCAACGACATAAGAGATATCAGGACGTGTGTGGGCTAGATATATCAATTTTCCCACTAAGTGCTGATATCGTGTTTGATCAGCTAGTTGAGCTCCTTCAACCACTTCGTTTTAGAAACAATGTATGATTGCCATTACTTTGTGTATATCCATACTTCCTCATAGCAAGAGTAAAACGATCAAACCAGGCTCGGGGTGACTATTTCAATCCACAAAGTACCTTTCTGGGACAACATACTTCATTTGGTTTAAGATCAACTGAATAACTAGGTGGTTCTTCCATATAAACTTCTTCTTTCAAATCACCATGCAGAAATGCATTTTTGACATCAAACTGATATAGAGGTCAGTCTCGATTTGCAGCAACAGAGAACAAGACTCGAATTGTATCAATTTTAGCCACTTGAGAGAATGTCTCAGAATAGTCAATGTCATACGTCTGAGTATATCCTTTTGCAACTAGTCGTGTTTTATACCTCTCAATAGATCCATCAGATCTCCGTTTGATCTCATGCACCCATCGACATCCTACTGGACATTTGCCCTCAAGTAGTTGGCATACGTCCCATGTATGATTATTAGCCAAAACATCCATTTCATTTTTCATAACTTGTCTCCACCTGTCATCCTGCATAGCTTCCTGAACATTTTTTGATAGTTTTTTTTGAATATAAGGCTGAAGAAAATACTAGACCAAAGATTGACTTACTGCCCCTAACGAGATTAGCCATAGGATACTTAGATTGACATGAGATATGTTCTGGTTCATAACGTCGTGCAGGTATCCCACGAGTACTCCTCGATGGCAAAATACATCGCTCAGGCACAGATGTTCGCGGAATATCTGCAGACAAATTAGTTGTAGGAGAAATATCTGAAGAATTCTCAACAAGAGTACTAACCTCCGGGATATCAGTCGGGGCAGGACTGGCCAGTGGAGATGATGGTGTGGTCTGTACTATGTCAGGTATGATATGTAGAATATTCTCTGGACCTAGATCAACCAGACTTATTAGCCAATTCAGTGGATCAACCACACACGGTGGAGTGTCTCATGGGGTAGTGGATTGGCTAAAGTAATACTCAGTCTCAAGGAAGTCACAATCCATTGTAATAAATAACTGACGAGATTTAGGATCATAACAGCGATAGCCCTTCTTTTGTAGTGCATAACCAATAAAGACACATTTGACTGCACACGCAGATGATTTTGTGCGGTCAACCTTGGGTATGTGAACATATACGGAACATCCAAACACTCGAGGATGAAGAGTGAGAAGAGGAGACATTGAGACCAAAGTAGTCAGAGTCAGTAACGGAGTTTTGAGGTCCAATATTTTTGTGGGCAATCTATTCATCAGGAAAACTGCAGTTGAGGTAGCATCAGACCAAAAACCACGTGGGACATGAGCTTCAAGTAGGAGAACGGGTTATTTCAAGAATAAGCCGATTTTTTCTCTCCGAGACCCCATTATGCTCTGGAGTATGAACACATGTGGTTTGATGTATGAGTCATTTATCTCGAAATTTTTTTTGCATTGCATGATTAACAAACTCACCACCATTGTCTGATCGTAAAGTTTGGATAGAGCACTAAAATTGAGTCAGAATCACAGTATAAAAGCCAAAGATTTTTTCAGGAATCTCAGATTTATGTTTCAAGAAATAAATCCATGTCATACGGGTGCAATAATCAATAAAGAGCACAAAATACTTATATCCCTTTCGACAAGTATGTGGAGCGAATCCTCAAACATCAGAATGAATAATGAAAAAGGACGATCCGATCGAGTATTAGTCACTGGATAAGAATGTCTACGGCTCTTAGCCAATGCACATGTATCACACAAAATACAAGCTTTATTTCTAAAAAAATGCAAAAATAATATTCTGAGTTACCCCACAGAAGGATGACCCAGTCTACGATGCCATAACCAAGCTTGGTGATCATTAACTCCATGTGTTAGCAACTAGTGCCCTTGACGAGCAACCTCATCGACATAGTACAAACCATCTCTCTCACTGCCACACCCTATAATCGCTCCCGTCTTGAGTTCTGTTGTCACGTGATTAACAAATGATAACTTGAACGAGAGATCAGGAACAAATAAACAATTTTGTAATTTTAGAGTCAGCGACAATTCAATAGACTAGGTCTGGACAGCGGAAGTTCCGCTTCAGCACCGTGCCCCTTCCGCACCACATCCGCAATTTTGTGAAAATTCATTTTTGATTCTACATTCCGCTCCGCAAGTTTTATGTGGAATGTGGAATCCGCTTCAGCAAAAAAAATGTGGAATTGGATGTTCCGCAGATTTTTTTAAAGGAATTTTTTTTAGCAAACAATATTGAATATTGCAACATGGAAAAAATTTCTGCAACACACAGAAATGAGAAAATACAAATATTTAACATTATGCAACACAACCGAAAAGAACCAAACAAATAACTGTAGAAATACGTAGTCAGTTCAATAAAAATAATCAGAAATACATAACAAGTTCAATCAAAATAACCAGAAATACACAGCAAGTTCAACATAAATATGCAACAAGTTCAACAGGTTGGAGAGTCCCAATATGCCAACTATCAAAATCGAGTAATAGTAGAACTAGAAGAGGGAAGACGACTACTGAAGCTTTCTGGATTTTGGAGAAACTCTTCATACGTTATAACCATAAACTAAGTTAGAACGGGAACAAAAAAATAGTTAAAGAATGAATTCAAAAGAAATATAATTTAGAATAATTACCTGTCTCACAAGCACGAGTATCGACTTTGTCACCAATAGCATCATCTTCCTCTCCTTCCATAACCACAACCGCACTATTTATGCATATTGATTTTTTTGATATCCAATTTTGTGTCAACACCAGTGCCTCAGCTGTGATGGGGTCATAGTAGCACGTGTTGAATCCAAGACTCGACCTCCAATGCTAAATACGGCTTCCGATGGAACAGTGGAGATCGGGATTGCAAGTACATCTCTTGCCATCTGTGATAGAACTGGATAGTAAGTTTCCTTCTTCTTCCACCAAGCTAGAATATCTAGCTCGGTATTCCAC
>JAOWBN010223415.1:0-13066 GCA_028565015.1 Pinguicula moranensis | reverse complement strand
CCATCAAAATAAATGTCAACCACAAAATAAGAACACTGAACAAAACCCTAATCACATTCAAGCCTTTATGGAAGATTGAATGGAAGCGGTAACAAATGGAACAAAAAATCTTCGTGATAGAATGCACAAGCAGCAAAAACTGACAAAATAGACAAAATAATCGGAGAAAACTAACAAATGGAACGAAAAATCTTTGTGACAGAATGGAAATCGAGGGAATGAAACAAGAATTCACCCAAATAAACTATTATGCACTGTAATTGCTTCGGGAACCGCCTTTAAACTGCCAAATCCTGCATGAAAACCAAAAAAGATTAGACCCAAAACAATCGCAGTTGTACGAGAATGACAATGAACACCGAATCGAAGCAGACTTCGATTAAATTTCAAGTTGGAGAAGCTGAGCAATTCGCGTGCTTTGCCTAGGGTTCGTGATTGGAAAATGAAATTTGGGGAAAATATTTTGAGATCATCTTTAATACTTGGTCTATTGGTAATTTCTTGGTGGCAGAGGTTTTTTTTGGTCATTTCACTCAGTCGGTTCTCATTGGTTGGAATTGTTTTTGGAAAACCCTCGAATTTTTGAGGGTTTAAATCGGGGAATTTGATCGATCGTAACCCTGCCCAATGAGTAAACCTTCGGGCAAGTTTAAAAATTCTCGGGGCACCAAATGCCTGTCACAATAGGTTAAACTCAGTTTACTGGTGGAAAACCGACATAAACCAAGCACATACCCCGCTACCAAATGCACCCTAAACCTCCACATCGAAAAAAGGTGGAACCCTTCTTGAACAGGAAAATAAAACTGCTTCAGGTATGTGATACACCCATGCATTTGCTCAATGGTCTTTTTGATGACAGTTTTTTCATGCTTATTATTGATATTGGAAGCGGATGAAATTCATTCAACTCTAGATGAAAATTTGTTGTTTTTATAGCCCATGGGGATTTTTTGGGTCAAAGATGGAGAACATATTCCAGGTGACTGGAGCCTCTTGGGAACTTGCTCGTCTATTGGAGGAAACTGAAACTCAGCCCATCCCAATTGAAGTTGCCGAAGTGGTGTTTGTTAGAACTCAGCCCTTTTGTATTCCAATGTCAAGCTCGACTAGTCATCCATCGTAGTGTCTATTCTATTGAACTGAAATGGAGGGCATCTGACTTGGCATGGAACTTGATGCAGAGGAGGAGATCAATATCTCTTACTATGGATCGAGTTGTTTTGTTTTTTGTTACTATATGTAGCTTCACAAGCTTTTTCAATAATGTTTTGTGGATAACTTAAACTTGAAACACAATATATTATCTTCTCTATTCGGGCTACTGATGAGGATGTGCATAATATGAAGGTTGGAAATGATGCTCCGTTTTTTTGTATTTGAAGTTGAACATTATCCAAGTGCATTAACATCTAAAATAATGATTATTCAAGCAAAATGTTATAAAATCATGTTTTGGCTGCTAGTCTAGTGGTGTCTTCTTTACTAATAACTTTACTCATTCTTTGAGACAAAGTAGCATCTTGAAAAAAATATTTTATACCAATTTCGGAGGGCTTTTTGGAAAAAGCGTGCCAAATTAAAGAAGTGAAAAAATATCGACCTTGGTCATCCCTAATACCAATTGAGGACTTTCTCTCAGCCGTTATCCCATCTGCCCACTACTAAACAGAGGGTAAAAATAATTGACCTAAGCTAACCAATTGTAGTCCGCGAAGCCGGATAAGACTAATCTGGCTACCAAATGGACCCCATAGCTCATTATTCATCTTATGACTCCCTCACTTTTAAATGTACTCACGCACTCTGTTTCACAACCACATATAACATTCAAGAATTCAGGCATCTCTGCACACGGTCATTCACTATACGAGAATTACTTGTATCTAAGAATTTTACAAAGTGGGCATGTGGACCATCAATTTTTCGGTGAAAATCTCCTTCTTATGTGCTAAGATTAAAAATTTATCCTAATCGACTCTCCAAACCTTTTCATCTCCATCGCTTTTTACCATGCCAAGGCGGTCAGGAATTTAGATAGACATTGTTTTTTTAAAGCTGATATATAAACTTTTTATCAAGATCATAAATTAGTTTGGAGAGAAATTCATTTTTTTTTTTTTTTTTAAGAGAAATTCATACATGCAATGAGTACGAGAGCATTTATATATACATAACAAATGCTCTTTGAAATAGCTAGCTTGCTTTAGACGCCAAGCTAAAAAAAGCTTTCAGCTTTTCTAAAAATAGCTTTTTTTTTGCTTTTGCTTTTTCCTATCCATAACTTGTCCTGACTTGTTTAGACTTAGAGGGGTTACTTCTAATTTGAAGAGTCTCTTGGTATGCCTAGTCAATCAAAACCCACAGTTGGATTTCCCCACTTTTATATGGTCCCAACAATACCCCCGGTATCAATATTTGTCTGTACTTTACTCGCATTGGATAGCCGTAATGCACCCTAAGCACATAGTAAGGCTAGTAATCAGTAACACAAACCAAAACATAGTCCAAAACAATAGACAAAACACCCAGTTGAAATAGTTCGGAAATAAACAAACATCCAAATGGAAACCAAAAGCAAATGGTTCAGCAGATAAATAAAGCGGCTAAATGAAAGCAGTAAAGTCCTTCCCAAACTTAGAGCAACATTGCTTTAAGTAAAGATAAAAGATAAAGAAGTCAGAATAATACTCCCTTGAGGCAGGCAACTTTTCTTTAGAATATCGAATCAGAGTATGAGGCCACTTCCTCCACCTCATGGTCCTTGTCCTCATTTTTCTCATCTTTATCCTCTGCCTCATCTTCCGAATCTTCAACCTTCTCTACAGGAGGTGTTTTCGTGATGAATTGCAGGTGCGGTGGCAGTGTGGAAACAGGGAACTGGATGCCGTGGGTTGCCAACATGAGGACAATGTTGGTGTAGACCACTGCAAAATAGCAGTATGTGTGGTCCTCAAAGGACTCCCACTGGGCTGCGGTAGGGGTGGTTGGAGCTTTTGGCATTGCACTAAAAACCTGCAAGTTAATTGGGGGGATTATAGATTTACCTTTTACAGTGGCCTTGGGAAGGTGGGATGATCCTGGCATGTCCTCAATTTTGATCTTGATTTTATCAGAATATGCCCCCAGTTTGTTGAGTAAAATTGGCTCATTGTCCGAAGCGGGGGGCTGCAATTTTCTTCAATTGCTAGAGTCACGCTTGCTTTTAAGTAGAGATCCATGACCAATGATGGGAAGTGCAACGAGCTGGATCTCTTCCCCAGTGAAGCGATACTCTCCATAATGTCTTTGAAGATCACCTTCCCCACATTGATGCTCCTCTCTGTCTGTATCATGGAGATAAATAACATCCTTTTATGCTTTATATTAGCAATGTGGGTTGCAGGCATCATCCGATCTCAGATAAACATATGCCACATGACTAAGTTGGTGTGGCAGTAAGCTTTATTAACTCCCAACTCAATAGGCTTCGGTCCTGTAGACATATTCCATGTCAATTATAGGCCATACAACAATTGGGCCACAACAATTGGAAATCCACCATTAAACTGGGAGAACTCGTCCTCTGCCAAATTAATGAGGTTGTACATGGCATTAATTTTAGTTGGGCAGAAAGGGAAAAGACACCCTCGAACTCAAACATTTTTGTCCCGCGCCATGCCCAAATATTTGTAGAACTCCCGAACTAAATTGATTGAATACTCAGATTAACTACTAAGAAATCTACTCCATCTCCTATATTTTCAAACTTTCCTAAAATTAGGCAAGGTCTCCTTTGCAAATCCCCTCCGCTTTATGACATCTATCACCCCACGGTTGAATCCTAAAATACTTGTGCCTCACTTCATGCAAACTTCATTTGAGACTCAACTTTCGTGATTCAAGCCTTTTATGGTACCATGTTTTCAACCCAAACTCTCAACCCTCTAAAGTTTCAAACTTTAAACAGTGTATGGATAGCCAAACTTACCCCCACATTATAGCAAGATGTTACCTTCAGCAAAATCGACGGACGAGTAGTGGACTGCAACTAAAATATGAACATAATCGCAACATCATTTTTTGGGGTGGCAATTGCTTCAACCCACTTAGATACATATTTCACAATCACTAGAATGTATATATTACCAAAGGAAGGTGGAAATAGTCCCATGAAGTCGAGTCCCCAAACATCTAAAAGTTCCACTTCAAGGATGGATTGTAGAGGCATCTCACTTTTCCTTGAAATTTGTCCCATTCTTTAACACCAGTCATAGGAGTTCACAAAGGATGGAGCATCCTTAAATAATGATGGTCAATAACAGCCACATCGTAGTACCGTAGTTGTTGTGCAATTTCATCCAAAATGACCTCCACATTCGAGTGAATAATAATGATTCAGATAGAACTCATTTCTTCTTCAGGGACGCATCTTCAAATTATTTGGTCAGAACAAAACTTGTATAAAATAGGTTAGTCCCAAAGGAAATACTTCACTTGAGCGAAAAATCTTTTCTTTTGCGTACCATGGCTCCTTGCTTTCTTGCACCGCCAATAATCTTTCATCCGGGAAATTATCAGTAATAGGAAGTTTATCGAATTCCGTCACATTGTGTTTTGTCCTTCCAAACGAGATATGCGATCTACCGCTAAATTTTCAAAGCCTTTTTTATCTTTGATTTCCACATCAATTTCTCGTAGAAATAAAACCCACCAGATCAACCAAGGTTTTGCATCCTTTTTAACCATGAGATATTTGATCGTGGAGTGATCTTTGTACACCACAACCTTACTTATGAGGATATATGGCCTAAATTTGCTGAATGCGAATATTATGGCCAAGAGATCCTTCTCAGTTGTGACATAATTCTGCCTGCATAGTAGATGGTGTGTAAACCCTATCCTTTCGTTGCCCAAGCACAGATCCCACGACATAGTTACTTGCATCACACATAATTTCTAAGGGCATCTCCAAATTTGGTGCATCAATAATTTGGGTAGTTATATGTTTCTACTTCAGCATGTTGAAAGCTTCCAAACATTTTTTCGAGCAATTTGCTTATTGGTCCAGTAATATGAGAGAAATCTTTAATTAATCTTCGGTAAAAAAAACTTCTTACTCCCTTTACGGACAAGGGTGGTGGTCTGGCTATGACTTCAATATTTGTTTTATCCACTCCAATCCCCAAACATGATACTTTATGTCCCAAAACAATTCCTTCTTGCACCATGAATGACATTTCTCCCAATTAAGTTTTAAGTTGGTTTCTTCACACCTTGCTAATACCATTTTCATATTACACAAACATCCCTCAATGACAATCTAACCACAGAAAAATCATCCATGAATACTTTAATGAAGCGTTCGACCATATATGAGAATATGGACATCATGCACCTTTGAAAATTGGTTGGGGCATTGCGTAACCCAAATGGCATGCGGCGGAAAGTAAATGTACTATATGACCCAGGTGAATATTGTATTTTCTTGATTATCTGGGGTAATAGAAATCTGATTATATCCTGAATGATTATCAAGGTAGCTATAGAATTTATTCCCCGTAAGTCTATCCAACATTTGGTCAATAAACGATAGCGGATAGTGATCATTTCTTGCGGCCTTGTTTAAAACTCTGTAATCCATATAAATTCTCCATTCAGTTACTATTCTTTTTGGGATTAACTCATTTTTATCATTGGCCTCTACGTTCACCTTTCTGGGGACACATTGAAATGGGCTGGTCCAATTGCTATCAGAGATGGGGTACACAACCCCAACATCCAGTCATTTTAGAATTTCTTTCCATAAGACTTCTTTCATTTCTCCCTTTTCCGAGAAAATTTTGTGCATGCACAAGGATGGGCTAATTCCTTTGATGTCGGGAAGAGTCTATCAAATGGTACATTTATGCTCCTAAAGAACTCTCAACAAAATTTGTTCTTCCAGCTGGGATAAGGTCCTTGAAATAATGGCTGGCAATGTGCTTGCCTTGCCCAATAATGCATATTTTAAGTGTGGGCAATGGCTTTAACTCCAGGGTAGGTGCTTGTTCAATTTAGCTCACTCGAGGTGCTGGCCTCTCTCCCAAATCCTCAAAATGCCGTCTGTTTTGTGGTTCATTAGCCTCCAACCAATCAGCATATTCCTTGACTGTAGGCATCTCTAGAATGGTAGGATTTTCACTCACTAAACAGTTCTCCAGTCATCTCTATGATATTCATATCCCTCCAAAGGCTTGTGATCAGTGGAGTCAATGCTTGAACAATTCTCTCGGAGGTCAGGGTGTTTCATGGTGTGAAACACATTGAATTCAATCTTTTCTTCTTGGACACGAAGTACTAGCTCACCTCTTTGAACATCAATCAAGGCTCCTCTAGTGGCTAAAAATTGTCTTCCAAAAATACTGGGAATATTCTGGTCCTTTTCTTGTCCAAAATTATGAAGTCAGCTAGAAAGATGAATTTATTGACATTGATTAGGACACCCTCAATGATTCCTCTATGGTGCTTGATAGAACGGTCAGCCAAATGCAAAGATATGGTTCTTGTCCGAGCTTCCCCTAATCCAAGCACCTGAAAAATAGATAGAGGCATGAAATTTATATTTGCACTAATATCACACAATGCTTTATCAAAAGTAGAATTGCCAATGGAGCAATGAATGGTAAAACTCCCAGGATCCTTAAAACTTTGGGGACAATTTCGTTTGAAGGATTGCACTGCATTCTTCTGTTTCATTATCTTCAAACGTCCTTTTGTTGGACAAGATGTCCTTCATAAATTTAACATAACATGGCATTTCCTCCAATGCCTCCGCAAATGGAATATTAATGTGGAGTTTCTTGTAAACATAAAGAAAATTCTAAAATTGCATGTCTAGCTTGCTTTGTTTCAACCTTTTAGGGAAGGGAATTGGTGGTATTTGCTCATCATTCAGCTTAGGCAGTGGCTGCATGGGATTTCGACCAATCTTTTTCTTTGATGCAGGTTCATGTCTTAGATTTTCTTCCAACTCTTTTCCATTCCTCAAGGTTACAGCTCGACAGTGCTCCTTGGGGTTCACTTCTGTGGTTCTCAGCAAGATACCTGGTGGCCTTTTAGAAAGTTGCTTTGCCAATTGCCCAACTTGAGCCTCCAAATTTCTTATTGCTACAGATTGTTCTTTGAAGTTAGCTCGAGTTTCCTGCATGAAACTACTTGAGGTCATGGCCATCTGCGCCATCAGTTCTTGACAGTAAGGGGAGGGCAGGGCAGGGCAGATGTTTTCAGGTTTGATAGACCTGAAAGAATAAGCTTCACGTGGTCGTGCCCAGCTGCATTATGAGGTTATCAGTAAGAGACCTTTGAGATGGCCTCACGCGCTTGTGCAAAACTTTGGGTTGTAGGATTCAGTACATGTTGGTTGTTGCTCTAAGAAGAATTTGGATGATTATTTCTACTTGGGTTGAAATTGTTTCACTCAAATGTGTTGGAGTATCTTTGTTGGTTTCTCACATAATTTAGTTGCTCAATTGGGACGTTATTCATTGAGGTTCCCTCTTGGCAATGTTCTTGGGGATGAACTCCACCGCAAATTTCACATGAGGGTTGTTGCACCATCATAACAGTTCTTGGTAAAATCCCTTGGGACACCAACATCTCAATCTTTACATTCATAGAATGCATGGTGGCAACCAACGCATCTACTTTGTCAATTTCATATTTTCCAACCATTTTCTTGTGGTTTTCCCTCTTCTTTGGCCAACAGTAACAATTTTTTCCCATAGCTTGGAGAAGAATATAAGCTTCATTGTAGGACTTCTTCATGAAAGTTCCATTGTATTTTCAAAACCATTGTTAAATGCCTAGATTTTTCTCCAATGTGGCAAACCATGGGTTGGACAGCTCCTAAGAAGATCTTTGAAACGTTCCCATGCTTCATAGAAGGACTCCATATCTCGTTGTCTGAAAGAAGTTATCTCACTAGGGATTCTCACTATCATTGAGGGTGGAAAGAATTGGATTAAAAATTGTTTCTTCAAGTCATTCCAAGTACGGATGGAATGTGATGACAAAGATTGCAACCATCTCCTTTGCCTTTTCTCGTAGAGAAAAGGAAAAGAGCCTAAACTAAATGGCCTCTTGACTTACACCAGTATACTTCAAAGTATTACAAATTTTAACAAATGCACGCATGTGCGTGTTTTGATCCTCAGTAGATGAGCCACCACATATAGAATGTTGCTGCAATAATTGGATTGTGGCTGGCTTAAACTCAAAATTATTGGCTTCGATGCAAGCCTTAGGATGGATGGGGCTTTCTCCTCATTTTGAGTGAGAGCTAAATCCTCCATAGGTCTATCATCCTCATTTCTTGCTGCATCTAAATTGCCATTATCTGCCATAATATAAGTGTATTTACAACTTTCTTCCCATAAGAAAGTACTGAGAACAGGGAAAAAAAGAAGAAGAGAAAGAAAAACAAGATACACGCGACCTCTGCAAAATCTTGATACAGTTGTATGATTCATCTGTGGATTTATATGAGTGAGAGTAAGGTGGTTATGCAATAGTGATCAACTAGCTCTTAGCTATGCATGTTGCCATATAAATGACTACAGGGGTCCTTACCCTAGTAAAAATGCTACTTTGCCTGTTCACCTTATAGCGTCAAGGTCATGAGATTGCCAACTAGTCCCGCAAGCAAAGAATTGCAAGCTAGTACAACATTGATCTGTTGACCTTAAGCTATGCAGGCCGTCATACGAGTATGGTGACAAGAGTTTTTATTGTAGTAGTTAACAAAGCTCAGCCTGTGTTCCTTATAGCATCTTAGTCTTTTGATTTATTGCCACCTCCCTTGCTCCCCAACCCGCATTTAAATGCCTTCAGACCAAGCTGAAAAATGCCCAGCCTCTTGCTGCTATCTAACACCATGAATAGTGCAGAGGCTGGCTTACTCAAACATTCCTACCTAGAAAGCCTTTGTTGCCTCCTGCAGGGTCGCCACTGCAGAGCTTTGGAACCTCATATCTATTTTAAAAGCCTCAGCAGCTTATCACGTAGTGTCCCTTTTCTCCAACCCAGACACAAAAAAATACACACCACCATACGTGTTCTTTGATTTGCCCTGTATAGTTATTCTCTGGGAATTCTGCATTGAGTACCATATCAAGGATATGAATTTATCTTAGCCGGGTCTCCTACCTACCTGTACCACAGAGCGAAGAGGTAATAATACAGTTGCATACATATAAATTTCCATTTCACTAGGTACACCACATTGACCACACCCTAGCAGCTCCTGTCCATGAGGTCTAATGTCATAAAGGCTTAGTACTCAAAAAAATAGATTTCACAGCAACTTAGGTAAGGAGAACCATTGTCAACCACAGTACATGAAATAAGATTATGCACTTATACCTCATAACCTGGGGAGTGATATTTGTTTACCTGCCTCCGAGATCTGTCATTAGCCAAAATTGTAGGAGTTGTGTACCTGGAGCAGCTAGACTAGTTGCACTCCACCTCCAGGATTTGGTTCATCCCAATTGCCCCTAGGATAGTACTTATTCTGCCTTCATCCATGCTTATCTGAGCGAATCCCCATCCGGAGGCACCTGACAGAATAACTAAATCAGGAACTTTTAGAAACAATTTCCTACCATAGACACCTCATAGATATAGTAAAGTTAAAATACATAAAATACTCCCCTGTTTTGTAGATGTGGCCTATGCCCTTAACCTGTCACACAGTTGTACTGCCTTCTTCAGTTAGCCTATAGCCCCATACATAATAATGGTTGGCTAAGCCACCCATACATCGAGTAGGAGAATTTTGCTCGCCTAGCCCTCAGCCAATACCAAGTTAACCGTTGAATTGTGTGTTGCATCTCCACAGGATTTGCCTCATGTCCAATGAAGTGGACCTTATTTCTTTTTTTTTTTCTAGAGGATCCACATGAATGCAAGCCATATGGATATCCAAATCTTAGAGTTAGTACCTACTTGGACCTGTGTCATATGTTCTGGAAGAGATGGAACTGTGGAGTTGTTTGTTGTATTCCCTGTCCACCCTGATGTTAACTAGGTCTTTACTTTCATCCATACCCGTCTGGTAACTTCACACTCATGGAAAAGATGCCGGTTGTCTTCTGATTTGATCTGCAAAGCGTGCAAGTAATCTCCTGATCAGCAGGTATAATCTGCCTCCCTTATAGATTGGCCTTTGTGGGGATAGCATTATGTAGTAACGTCCACCCAAAGATACACACTTTCTTTGGGGCATATCTATTCCACAATACATATCTAGATCCACTTGCTGTTGGTTATACACAGGTACTCTGGCTTATGAAATTAGGCTATATGCCTACTTCGAGCTGTAGATACCAGTTGAACTACTCCCAAAACAATATTTATCTGTGCTGGTAGGTTGTGGCTGACTGTCCTGTAGGAATTCCACTGTCTCTAAAATAGGGCAGTTCTGACTCTCGCAAAGGCATCCTCCAGCTCCATCTATTTCCTTCCCAATATCTAGACTATGCTACACTGGTTTCTTTATGCCCCACAATTCGAAATAATCTTGGGTATTTGCTGGCCAACATTATGTTCTGATGCCACCTGTGTGTCCAGAAACTTATTCCTTCCCTCGAATAAGCAATACTCAATGCCAGTGCCATGGGGAGGAGAAATGGGTGAGCAAGAAGTGCCTTCTCCGAGAATATGACCAGGCCTCTTGGGCACTTGTTTCGTGCGTGCCATAGTAGCCTACAAGAATAAGGGGTAAGACTGAGGTGCATCAACTGAGAGAAACTAAAGCATACTCAATAAACCTATGCATTGAATAGTTGATAAAGAGAAAAGTAAGAAATGGGAAACATTACAAGGTTGCAGAGAATTGTGCTTAAATGCAAAGGAGAGAAAAATCCCTAGCCCATAATGAATAAGTCATTGAAGCATAAAGAAATTGTGGATAATACGGTTAGCAATTCCAATGTAAATTAGTAAGTCCATCTCAAAATTTTAAAACAAGGTGAACCTTCCCATCAATGTAAACATGAACTAAAACAAAGCCCTATTATTGTTCTAAGGTATGATGAGTTGAGAGAGGTTCCATACTTTGCAATCAAGCAACAAGAAGAGCATTCAAGCGAAGAATGGAGCTTCATGCTCGGGAAAACAAAGAGGGTACCCGCCCTCAACCTAAGTTTCTACTTCGAATGCAAAGTCACAAGGGTCATGGAAATTTAGGCGGTCACTAACGAAATACGTTCCCCAAAGTAGTTATAAGATATCAAAAGATGGGCTCCAACTTCAACATACATCAACAATAACGGAGTTAATGAAGAAAGCATGCCTTGCAAGCATATAAATCTGAATTCAAGATCACCGAGCCATAGAAGGGCCCTCAAAATAGGTAAATGAGATAATCCATGCCACATATGGTGTAGAATATTCAACAATCACAATAATCCCCAATTCAAGAATATTAATCGACTAAAATTTTAAATCCGAGAACATGTAGGCAATTTCAATGATAATTCAACACTTCCAAGCAATAGAAATCATCCAATACATGTACAACATAAGCAATTCAAGCCCAAATTGCTAAATTGAAAACAAATCCCAGTCCCAATTTTTGGAAAATTAGAATTTGGTCAAATTTACCTCGATTTGGCCATGAATTTGGGTGAAAATTGGGTAAAAGAGTTACCTTGATGGAGGGGAAGGGCGTGCGGTTCCTGGTGTGTTGGG
This sequence comes from Pinguicula moranensis, assembly GCA_028565015.1. Taxonomy (NCBI): domain Eukaryota; kingdom Viridiplantae; phylum Streptophyta; class Magnoliopsida; order Lamiales; family Lentibulariaceae; genus Pinguicula; species Pinguicula moranensis. The sequence continues at coordinate 1,354 of JAOWBN010223415.1, read as the reverse complement.
CGAGCAGAAGTCACTGCCAGTGAAAAAACTGGAGGATAGAGGCAACGATTTTGTGGAACATATGGGTGCCCACAATGAGAAATGAAAGAAGGGAGCACCTGCTGTATCATTTGATTTATTTTTTGATAAAACTTGAGCAAAAACAAACTTGAGTTTTCTGGAGAAACCTTTCTCTTATTTTCTCAATGCTATTTGACGACGAATTTGTCGTATATGTATCAATCTTACTGCCCTAATCTCAAGATTTCATGTACAATTACTGAACTACCCGTATGAACTATTACAAACAGATTAATATAATATATATGCATCTTCAACAACCTCCCTCACGTTGGACCATGAAGATCCAGTGTGCCCAACTTGTGAAGAAACTGATGGAACTTATCGGTCCCAAGAGCCTTGGTAAAAATGTCGACGACCTGATGAGAAGTAAGAACATATGATGTAGAAATCAAACATTGCTTCAATGCATCGTGCATGAAATGGCAATCGATTTCGATATGCTTTGTCCGTTTATGAAAAAATGGATTTGTGAAAATGTGCATAGCCGGTTGACTATCACAAAAAATACGCATGGGCAAAGGAAAACTAACCCAAAACGTCAACAACAATCCTCGTAACCATTTCAACTCACTAGTGCTGGCTGCCAAGGCATGATATTCAGCCTCTACCAAGATCGCGACACAGTAATTTGCTTCTTTCTTTTCCATGAAATGAGTGATGCTCCTAAGAAAACAATATATCCAGTCATAGATCAACGAGTGAGGGGGCAACTCGCCCAGTCAGAGTCACAATATGAACTAAGGCGCAAGTTGTCTGATCTGCAAAGTAGAATACCTTGCCTGGAATGTTCCTTCAAGTAACGCACCACGCACAAAGCAGCCTCCCACTGGCCTTGCATCGGACCCTGCATAAATTGGGCCAACACATGAATAGCATAACTGAGATCAGGTCTAGTGATAGTAAGATAAATAAGAGGACCCACCAAACGCCGATATTTGTCAGGTTTTGACAAATATGGCGTAGCATCAAGACCGAGCCGATGATTTGCTTCCATGGGAAAAGTAGCAGGCTTAGATCCTGTAAGTCCGCATTCACTTAGAATATCAAGTGTGTATTTGCGTTGAATAAGGAAGAGACCTTAAGAATTTTGAGCAACTTCAATCCCCAAAAAGTATTTTAAGGGCCCATGGTCCTTCATCTTCAGCCATAGCTCAATCACTACCAGGGTAAATCTTGTGATCAATGAAGAATCAGCTCTCCGGTACAGGTACACTCACACACATAACACAACCACATAAGATGAAGTGTGGATCAGTAGCTTATAGCTACGACGTGGGATAAGCTATAATCA
>JAOWBN010223404.1:0-13068 GCA_028565015.1 Pinguicula moranensis | reverse complement strand
TTGCTTATTTGCGTGTTTAACATTCATTTTCATTTGGAATGATGAGCATCCTGTATAACTTTAGCAGATTTGACAACGTTGGTTCAGTTTTCTTTTGTGTTCAAGTTGAACGCAGGACCCATTGAGCTTTATTGGCACTGGGGATTGTCATATACAGCAATGATGAAATGATTTTCCATTTTCTGTTTTCAAGGTTCGATCTTCCTACAGAGCAGGAGAACTTTTTGTGAAGACAATGGTGAAAGAGAGGACCAAGGCCCTATCAGAAGTTTCTGTGTGAACTACTTGTGCAATATTTGTATTATGAGTTGAATGATAGATGGGAAGATGAACATTCCAATCTTCCAAACTTTATGCAACACAATTTAATATAAATCTTTTATCTTGCTGAGAACTGGAACTAGAACTCGCACAAAGTCTTAGATGGAGTTTTGCCCTTTATTAATAAATAAGCGGAGTACACAAAAGCAAGTCCTAAACGGAAGGTGGCGCCACTGACCACAGCTTAATCTCATGTCCTGTTGAATCAAGGTCAAATCTTCACAACAAAAATGCCTTTCCAAAGCCTAAATGAAGCAGGATACAATGTCTATGGAAAAATACAAGTCAGTATCTCAATTCATGCTTTCATCCAAGCCAAAAACACTGCCACCTTCGTCTAATTTATCATCTTATTCCACGCCATTTCTTTGGCACACTCTCATTGCACTGCAAGTCCCACAGCTAAAAACACAACAAACTCGATTGCTGGGCACTCTCAATCTCCTCCTTCCAATTACTTCCACCGGACCTTATTCAGCAACGCGACCACATTCACAGCAGCAACAAACAAGTCGAACAAATCGTAGAGCTTCTTCTTTGAATCAAAAGATTTGTAGTCGGATTTGAATCTACAACAGAATACTATTTCAGTATTTTTGAAAGCAATCAGAAGTAGTTATAAGTTACTAATCATCCTCGTCTGTTTTCCTTTAAAACTTTTGCTAGGCAAGCAGTGAATACTAATCAACTCTCCACTCAATCAGAAAGGTACAATGACTCTTCAACAAACAAATCAAAGTTTTTTTTCTCACTTCTGCAAATAAAACATAACAATCTAATCCACTGCCAAAACAAAGAATTAGAGGCAATCTTTTGAGAAACTAATCACCAAAACTTCAGAACTTTAGGAACCAAATTCCCCCTAAGAATCAAGATTTTCGACTCTACTCTTTTTCCGGCTGCTTTTATCCTTTGGATCAAACTCACCACCCTTCCTCTTCCTCTTACCCTTATTCTTCTCCTCCTCCGCCGTCTGCTCCTCCTTCTGAATTCTCAACTCTTTCACCTCCTCTTCAGAAGGCGTTTTAACACTCTTGCGATCAGTTTTTCCACTATTCTCGACATCTCCCACCTTCTTTCCATCTGACTTCTCCTCCAAATCATTCGTTTGTAGCTTCTGGATGCTTTTCCGATCAGGGCTCTTTTTGACGGCGCTGTTTATTGAGGGTTTGCTGTGGTACTGGACCAAGTGATTGAAAGCTTCAGCGGCGCGCTGCAGATAAATAGACACGACGGCGGATGAACCGTTGTCGACTGCGGCGAAGCGGGAGATCAGCTTTGCGGCCCGTGAAAGCGCAACGGGCTTCGTTGAAACCAATTGGCCCGAAATTGTCTTCATCTTCAAGGGTGCTCGCGCGTTGCCGAAAGATGGGAATGCCGGGTCGTAATATTTTGTTTCCTTATTCCCCAAACTGAAGTGGCTAAGTTATTTTCAATTGAATGTGAAACAAGGGTCGAAAACCCTAAACCATACCTGAGAATCGCCGGATTCAGGCCTAGAGGAGGAGCGCCTGCAGGAAAATCGCGAACGGGGGGTAGTCGCGGGAAATGGCGAGAGAACTTTTTGTCGTCGGAAAAACGCGAGAGAGGAGAAAGAAATCTGAGAGGCTCATCCCTGTAGTACTCCGAAACCCTATTAATAGAAGAATAACAAATATTACTGTTGGACAAAATAGTCCACTAGTTAAAATATTAGGGTTAGGGGTAATGATGTAATTATATATAAATAATTGATTATCTAAATCTAATTATCCTTCTAAATAGGATGCACTATACGCCTATCTACAAATACTTTATTCTTCTTTATATGGGTTGAGACCCATAAAGAAATACATGAATTCTTTATCCAATTGTTGCTTAATTGTGAAGGTGAGATTTGAGTAAATGAATTATACGGAAACTCTGGTAGACTCCTGTTACGAGATCCTGATATAATCAGTCGGAAAGCTTGCGATTTTATACGCTTTCGCATTAGGGGTACGAATTTGCTATCGTATTTAGTTTATTCGTTAGATCCGTTCTATCAAATCTACAGTGGTATCGAAGTCAGGTCATGGTATCTGATTATCTTCATCGTTTATTTTCTGGTCTAAATACCTTCCTCTTGATCGTTGCCCACGGGAGCAACTTGTTGTGGTGCGGGGTTGTGCAGGTGGCAGCCGTGCGCCCATCTCCTGTACTTGATCTTGAGTGGTCTGAATCGCTTCCATAAGTCGTGCCATTTGTCCCCGAAGAGCCTCGATCATTAGCCTATCATCCCTAGGTTGGACTTCATATTCACTTCTCACGAATGTGTTGTGGGTAACCATGATTGTACCTGCATGAAGATGTTACACGAGTGTATCACTCAAAAGGGACTCAACGCTCGTGTATGCACTCGTAATTTGGCTCTTTTTCACTCTGATGCGCTCACCACACTGTCTTTTTTTTACTCAAGTGTCCCCTTGGCCCTTTTACTTAACTCTTAGTGACTCAACTAGCCAAATCTAGTGTCAAAATCCTTACGGACTCGGAACTTGATCAAGGTGAGTGTCCTTTGAGTTTGCAGATCGGTCCAAAAAATTGCTCAAACACCAAAATAAAATAAAGATGAAGGTAGAAAGGAATTGAAGCACTTTTCCAATGGAGATCTCTTGCTATTTGTGGCTTTCTTTCTCCTTTTTTTTGATTTTTTTTGTCAAGAAGAGCTTTTTCTTCTTTTCAGCCTATGTAGGTCATTCACTTTACTTTTTTTTTTTGAAATCAACATGGAAGAGAAATACAAGAAAACTTGAAAATAATTTTTTCAAGAGATTTTGACCCCGCGACTATAATGAGCCAGAAACCAAAGATCATCAAGAAAAATGCAAACTCGCCCAACAGGCTCTGATACCAAATGATATGTGACTAAACCCAACATCAATTATTGGTGTTTGAAATCCAAGATCGAAAAGAGGAAGTTTGTTTGAGCAATTGACCCCACAACTATAAAGAGTTAAAAAGAAAAGCTACGATTTTTGAAAAAAAAATATAGCCGCGACCAAATAGAACCGTGAAGAGAACTTGTCTCAATCAAGAATAAAGGATAAGACCGTAAGAAAGACGCCACTAGAAATCAAATAAAAACTAGATAAGTCAGAAGAATTTTTGTAAAAAAACTTGGAGGCACACCTCACTAAAACACTTTATTTATCTTACAATAACTATTTTAGAAATGTGGCCAAGTCCCCTATTTATAGGGTAAGAGATTTCAACCATCTCACAAATAGATACATGAATTTGAAAGTCTAGATTCATGAATAGAATTTAATGCTAACTTTGACTAGCAACTCTTGACTTGCATTCTGTCCCTTTGTGGCATGTGAGACTTTTAACATGTCTTTCACCCATTTGATTCTTGTTCCATCATTTATTTGGTCCCTTGATCATAGGAGATGCATGAGAGTTGAGAGTTCCATGCATGGGTTGCATGATCTTCACTTGGGCCGATCATGTTCATCAATTGGGCTCAGGTTTCATGGCTTGTTGGGCTCCTTCCCTCTTGATTAATTAAGGTACAATAGTTCTTAATTAATCCTACTAGACGCTTCTTAAATTTTTTGGTTTGTGATCGTGAATATGTAATTGGTTTGGATGACCACGCAAATTGATCCGCTCATGATGCTTTGGTCAGACGGGTTTTGCTCAAGGAGTCTGTGACTTCTTGGATTGTGTTATGAATAATTGCCGAACTTATGACAAGACTCCACAACTAGATCGATATTTCAAGAAGGAAAAGGGATGATCTTGTTGTTACCAACCAACGAAAATCACAATTTTTCTAGGAATAAAAGACGCCACAGACAACCCCCTAAAAGTATTGAATTACTAACAAAAAATTTAATGATAAGTCCCAAAACACAATGCCACTTAACTCAAAAGAAAAAAGATAAGTCAAAGAAAGTTTAAAATAATAAGAGAATACAAACTCTCATAAAACTCGAAAATTAATTGTGAGGCCCGATTGAGATGATAGGAGTTAGTATGATGCATAGGCTTGTTCCAATTTTGAACTTGAATTATGCTAATTATATTTGATTAATATATTAAAATAAAAATAAATAAATATAAATAAATGCCCTTGAAAGAAATAAAAACAAGTGATTAGTTAATTTTTAAAACATTAAAATGTAAAATTAATTTAACATGAAGTATAAATATTTTATTTTATTAGAGTGAATAGTTAATTTCTAAAACATCAAAATATAAATAAGTATAAATATTTAATTTTGTATAAAATGAATTGTTTTATATTTTCTTTACATAAAATATTTTATAATGAATAATTGATTTTGGATGGATAATTGTATAAATAAAATAAATATATATTTATTTTTTGAAAATTAAAAAGGTAGTGCGCCCCGATTCGTGGAGTGCGCGCCTCGCTTTTTTACCTGATCGCCCCGGTGCGCCCTGCGCTCCTAATAACACTGATTTACATTAGCATTAGCCAAACTTTTATATTTCCTGATAGAAGTCTGTCGATCATGTTTCCTTTTCTAATTTCTTGCGGATCACACTTTAGTTTATCCTATGGTGGAAGCCCATTCCTGTAGTGATCATTTTATCGAAACTGTTCTTTGCAGGTCTTTCTGTTAGACTAGGAAAGTTTAAATATGGGAAGATTATAATCAAGAATTTGTAAAAGGAAGAATCCCTGATTATAAGGATTCTTCCTTATCCAAATAATCTTCCCTAATCTAGGTCAATCACTCTCCTATATATTGTACAAAACCTATCAATGAAAAATCAATCTTGAAACCACAATTCTCCTCTACAACACTTTCCTCCAAATCTTGTTTGGAGTCTTTCTGCAATTTTACTATCATGTCCGAAGGAGCACGCCTATGAAATGTATTCAATTTGCCGGTGTTTCCTTATTTGCAGCCCTGGGGTTCCTTCTCTATGGTGGAAGGTACTGCTAACATCTTTTGATAGTTTATTTATGGTGATGACACATCTCTAATTGCCAACTGCTCCACTATTGAATGAGCTTACTGGACCATTTGCCAGCCTTTAACCATAAAGACTTTCTAGTCATATTAGGTCATGTAAGCATTAGTTGAACTTTTATATCTCTTGATATAAGTGGAAGGATCATAGATTGGGTTGACACTCTGTCACATCATAAAATGGACCAGGCCATCGGCCATTTGATGCAAAACCCCTAGTTTCTTCTTGTAACCACACCAGATCGTCTTTGCTGAGCAGCCAAATGGGCGGCCTTTTACTTTTTCATATGTGTTTTGATCACTGATGTCTTTTAGTGAGTACTTCAAGATTGATCCTCTATTATCTCATTCTTTGAATCGTGCTTTCCTGTAACTTTAAATTTGGAGAGGAAATACTTTCAGCTATTTATACATAAGGTTCTTCAATTGCATTGCTGCTAATTAGCCAATTGTAGTTCTGTTTGTAGTAGCATGTCAATTCATTCAATATGGTTGCATCGTGTCAATAACGTATGATTCATTTCTTGGCCTTACCTAGATCTATTTTACTGCAAGGGGTGTATTATGCTGTAAGGGCTGAATTGCTAGGTTTTTGAACTACTGAGCTCTTTGTTATGTAGCCTCTAATATGGTTACTGAAGTAATTGCAACAACACTTGATTGTAATTTCTTCCGTCATTTTATCTTTTGCAAAATTTTCGAATTGTGATTTTTCTTTATAAACGCGTTGACTATTATTTTTTATTGGAGGAATTCTTGGCACTTCAGTGAATCTCTGATATTTACTCGGTGCAGGTTGTTCTTGATGCTGTGGCGATTCCCTGTGGAATCAAAAGGAAGACGCACAAAGCTATAAGAGGTATTTTGTTGGTATTTAATTAAATTAGGGACCTAAGTGCAATTAAAGAAATTATTTGTATTTAAGCCCTAGAGCTATTCTGAAATAAACAAGATTTCATTCATAAACTTTATATTTGGTATCAGAGTCGCCCACCAAAAACCCTAACTGCTTCATGTCGGAAATACAATTTTCTTTGATTTCTTTGTTTTGTCGACCATGGGTTTTGACTCGAGGGAAGAAAGAGAAAAAAAGGGAGGAAAAAAGGGGAAAAAAGAGAAAAAAAAAAGAAAAAAAAAGAAAAAAAAAGTAAAAAAGAAAAGAAAAAAAGGAGATGAATGTTTGTGTATTATTTTGGTTGAAATTGATGAATGTTTCTGTGTTGTTGATTGAGAATTGTTGGGATGGAGTGATGATGATGATGTTTGCCTAAAATTGGGTATCCAATTAAGCGTGTTGAAAATTTAGTTGTGTTGGTTATTAATGGTGAGGATAGAGGTGATATTGATGTTGGATATTAATTTGTTATTAATAGAATTATGTAAAGAATGATTGTTATATTAGAACTGAAGAGATACATGAGTTTATATAGGAATACATTACTAGATTTTCTGGCCAACAGGTCAAGCAAAAGCGCCAGAAAGTAGGTCCGTCGTGGTCCTGCCCACTGCGGAGGAGACCAAATGGCTAGATTGGTGCCTGGTGGCGGTGCTCAAGGGCGTGTCAAGAGACCAAATGGTCAAGGAATTGCGAAGTTGTAAGGGCCTGGAAGAAGTGAAGATCTCGCTGCTCCCAGGGACCCAAGTCCTAATCCAGACGAGATCGGAGTTGGAAGTGGAACGGATCCTTGGTGAACACGCACGATGGCAGGAGGTAGGCCTCACGGAGATTAGGAGATGGTCGCCAGAGGCTACAGCCCATCCCAACGATCGCTGGATCTGTATGAGCGGAATCCCTGTACAGTGCTGGAATCTACGTATATTCGGGGAAATTACAAGAGAAATTGGGCAGTTGCTTCAGGTGGAGGAACCAAGGACAGAGTTCCAGGATTTCGACTGCGTCAGGATGTTGATTCGAAAGAAAAATCCTTTACTGGCAGTCCAGCCGATAAACCTTACGGTAAAGGATGAAGTATACCCAGTCCGTGTTCGGGAGGAACCCATGGTATGGAAGAGGATGGTGGATCAAAGGAAGTGCGCTGCGGATCCGGTGCCGGCGGGATTGGACAGTAACGATTGGCCGGAGCTGAGGAGACCGGGGAAAGAACCGGAGTTGAACAAGTTACTGTTGGATAAAGTCAACGTGGGGTCAACGTCAGTCGACAGGACAGAGAACAGTCCCAGAACTCACACACAGGGAAGTGGGCCCTCAGAATTATGTCCGTTAGAAGGTGACGTGGAGCCTTTGGGAGACAAGGGTGGTCTCGCCAATCAATTGGGGACGAAGGGCAGCTCTGGACCAGTCAACGAAATAATAAGGGAGGAGACCGAGGCGGAATTGACGACGGAAAAGTCAAAGAGTAATGAATCAATGGGTCCTACGCTGCCAACCCAGGCTCTGAACCTGCTGGATGTACCGGGTGGAACCACAGAACAGGTCTCGCCTAAGTGGGATAAAGGGTTTCGTTATGGATCTTCAAAAAAACAAAATCGGTACAAACAGGGAAACACAACGGACCCAGAGTTAAGTGGATCTACGACCGGCGAGGAGGAAAACGCAGTGGTATGTAGTGGCAGTGGAGGAAGTCTCCCTTACCTCCTGGAAAAGGGCTCCTTGATGGAGGAGAGGGAGGATGGTGAGACCAACGTGGAGATTGAAGAGACAGACCTAAACGCTGGAAAATTCTGGGGAATCTCTGAAGGCAAAGACAGCCAAGAAAAGGCCCCATCGAATAGTGAGAACATGGAGGTCCTGGCCACTAGGGGAAAGATCAAAGTGTATGACTCGGAACCCATCCCAGAGGGGAAGGGAAATGGGTATAAAGGTTCACCTCGAGCTCAGTGGAGGTCAAGAAGAACCTTGACCCAACCTAAGACTCCCGCCAGTTTTAGGTAAAGCACACCCATAAGTGGCTAGAGGGTAGAGGCCCAGCGGCTTAGGCTCGGGGAATGCAGGGAAAAATATTCTTCTGGAACAGCAGGGGACTGAGGAAAGCAAAGAAGCACATCAAGAAATGGAAGGATCAACATAGATTTGGGATACTAGCTTTAGCCGAACCATTTCAGCAAGAGCAACGAATGGGGCGCTATGCATATATGTTTGGTCTCCCAAATTTTTGCTCGAATGAGTCAGAAGGGGGGAAGTTGTGGGTTTTTTGAGAGGCTTATGCAGAGTTTGAAGTAACCAGCATGCATGAACATGCAGTGACAGGAAAATGGAAGATAGACTCAACCGAATGATGGGTTACCTTTGTATATGGGAAGTGCTCATATACACTTAGAAGATCACTATGGAGCTACTTGGAGGGAGTGAATCCAGGGGCTGGGCCCTGGATCGTCTTGGGGGACTTCAATGTCTTGAGGTCCAACAGAGAAAGGCAAGGTGGAGTGAGTAGGCCTATCTCTCCAATGATGGAGTTTAATGACTGTGTACACCGCTGCACCTTGATGGATTTGAGGACCAATGGGACTCGAATGTCGTGGTATAATGGACAGCTAGGCCCCAGCCGTGTCTGGGTGCAGTTAGATAGGGCTCTGGTAAACACGGAGTTCTTGCAATGGAAGGTAACGAGCTCTTTCTCCCTGTTCCCCAGAAAGTCCTCAGATCATAGACCTGTCTTGGTGGATATGGGAGCAGTACAGGCAAGCTATGGCAGGAGACAATTCAGGTTCCTAAATGTGTGGACATCGAGTGAGGAGTTCTTACCTTTGGTTAAGGAGGAATGGCACAGAGACTGCAGTCCTGTGGGGCTGGTCTCATTGGGGCACAAACTCAAGCGACTGAGAGGGTGCTGCGCTGATGGAACAAAGACTGTTTTGGGAGGATTGAGCTTCACATCAGTACGCTACAAGACAAGCTAGATAGACTTGAGAACACAATGCAGGCTGGATACTCAACTGTCGTGGAAGCAGATTATGTTGCTACTAAAACTGAACTGCACAGCTGGGAGGATAGGGAAATTAATAGACTGGAGCAGCAAAACAAACAGGCATGGTTGAAAGGCGGCGATAGAAATACAAAGATCTTCCATGTTGCCTTAAGGGTCAAGCAACTCTATAAGTGTATAGACCAGATGCAGCTGATAGATGGCAGCAGGCTGATAGGTGCTCAAGCTATCCATGAGGCAGCTGTGGAGCATTTTTCAAATATGATGGCAAGCTGTGAAGGGAGTACAGAGAACCATCTAACAGAACTTCAGGAATTGTGCATTGATAGGTTGACTGAATCAGAAAATAACAGGATCAGGGCAATTCCATCAGAGGGGGAAGTCAAGGATGCAGTTTGGTCCATTCCCAACAATAGTGCTCCAGGTCCGGATGGGTTTGGGTCTGGTTTCTTCAAAGCAACTTGGCAGATCACTGGCAGAGATTTAGTTGGGTCGATAAGGGATTTCTTCACAGGGGCAGAGATCCCAAGAATGTTTAGCTCGAATACCATTACCTTAGTGGCCAAGACTGAGAAGCCATCCTCATTTGATAACTTCAGACCCATAAGCCTCTGCACAGTGGTATACAAGGTCATTGCTAAGATTCTGGTCAGCAGAATGGGGAAGTTCATGCCAAGAGCAAGGGGCTTTCCAATCAGGCAGGAGCATTATGGATAACATCACCTTAGCACAAGAGATGATCCACTCTTTTCAGAAAAAACAGCCGGGGGGACACGTGGTGATCAAACTAGATATGGCCAAAGCGTATGACAAGATCCAGTGGAGGTTTTTAGAAGAAGTCTTGCAAGTGAAAGGATTTTCCTCTGAAGTGAGACAACTTCTGTGGAGGTGCATCAGGAACCAATGGTTCTCTGTGCAATTCAATGGGGTCATCACAGGTTTTTTCAAGTCTAACAAAGGACTAAGACAAGGGGACCCTATGTCCCCCCTCTTGTTTATCCTGGTGCAGGACATCCTATCACGTATGCTGCTGAAATCCCATAATCTGGGGAGGATGAAGAGGTACTATCAGCCACTTGGCAGCCCTCTAATCACCCACCTGATGTATGCGGATGATGTGCTGATTTTTTCTAATGGCGGAGCAAGAACAATGAGAGAGTTGAGGAGGACTTTGGACACATATTGTGGCTGGTCAGGGCAGTCCTTATGCGGTGCGAAGTCAGCTGTCTACATGTCTAAACATATCCCCAGGTCAAGGAGACGGCAGATATTAGGGATCACTGGATTCAGGGAAGGAGTGTTCCCAATGACCTACCCTGGTGCCCCTTTGTGTGCTGGGAGATTGAACAGACAGATGCTGGAACCATTACTTCTGAAAATAAGGAAAAAAGTGGCTGGATGGAAAGGAAATATGCTGACACAGGGGCGACAGCTTGTGCTGATCAGACATGTTATGTGCAGCCTACCCATCCACATTATGTCTGGACTGAAGATCCCACATTATGCAATTAAGGAAATTAGAAAGATGATGTCCAACTTTTTCTGGGGGGAAAGGGAGGGAAAACAGAAGCTACACTGGAAAAGATGGGAGGCTCTATGCACACCAGAGGGGGAAGGTGGCCTTGGGTTGAGGGACCTGGTAGATATACAGAAAGCATTAGGAATGAAATTGTGCTGCAAAATGATGACTGAAGATAACATTTGGACAAGGTTTTTCAAAGGCAAATACTGCAGGGACAAGAACCTCATAGAGAGGCATCCTAGGTGTACTGACTCGAGACTCTGGCGGTTTATGATGGGGCAAAGAGCAGAGGTTCTGGAGCACCTTCAAGTCAGGTTAAAAGGTGGGAACTCTGATTTCTGGTATGATAAATGGCTCAATTCTGGGTATCTGGCAAGCAGAGTGCAACAACCAGTGATTAATCAGGCACAAGTTCTGGACTTTACACGATATGGACAGTGGGATGCTACGCAGCTAAGGAGGGTGCTTGGCTAGGAGCTAACAGAGGAAGTTTTGGCCTCAAAGGCGCCTTGTTCAGGGACTGGCAAAGATGTCATGATTTGGAAGCCTTCAACAGATGGAAGGTTCTCAATTAAGTCAGCATGGGACTCAGTTAGGAGCAGAGCAAAGGAGCTGGAAGTAAAAGATTGGATCTGGAATAAACATGTGCCGATAAAAATGTCACTCTGCGCATGGAAGGCTTGGCATGGATGTTTACCTACGGATGAAAAACTGAGGAGGAAGGGGGTTACACTGGTCTCTGCTTGCCAATGCTGCAAGTTAAGACAGGAGGAGACCACAGACCATATCCTCTCCTCGGGGTGCCTAGCCAGGGATGTATGGAACATAGCTGCTCTGCTACTGGACATCACCTTTACCCGTCCTAGGCAATGGAAAGACAGGATCCTGCAGTGGAGGCACATCGCTAATAGAATAGGTTTATAATATTCCCTGTTATCCTAACATGGTGCCTATGGTTGCGCAGGTGCAGGGCTCGATTTGAGGAACGTTTCCATACTGCAGAACAAATCTGGATGGAGGTAAAGAATATTGTGGCACCAATAACAGAACTGTCTAATGGGAAATCGGTCTTGCAGGTCCAGGATGCGAAAGCACTGCATCAACTAAACATAAGAGCTGAGGGGAGACTGAAAGGAAGAGTTAGGCAGATCAGATGGGTCAAACAAACGCCGGCTGGATGGGTCAAACTTAACTCGGATGGCAGCTGCTTGGGAAATCCCGGCATATCTGGCGGAGGAGGTATCATCAGAGATGATCAAGGGGACTTACTTGCAGCGTATTCAATACCCCTAGGAACAGGCACCAACAATAGTGCAGAATTACAAGCTGCAACAGAAGGCCTAAAAATTTGCAAGGAAAAGCAATGTAGGAATGTCATACTTGAAACTGACTCCTTACTCCTCACAATCTGGTTCAAGCAAAACAGTTGCACACCTTGGTATCTATGGGACTACTGGGACTCTTTCAAGCAGGAGCAGGAAGGAACCAGAGTTCACATCATGCATCAGCTACGTGAAGGAAACTCAATAGCTGATCACATGGCAAAAATGGGCCCAGCAGGGATAAACTGCAGACTATGGAACACTAAACAGCTGCCTCGGATCCTTAGAGGACAGCTGCGCCTGGACAAGTGGGGACTCCCAAGCATTCGGTTAGACTAATGTGGGGGAGAATTGGATAGGTAGACAGAGTAGTGGGGAATAATCTCACTGAACCTTATCTGTAATGGCTCCCCCATCCATCTACGGGGGCACTCTCTTTCTTATTAATGAATAATGTTTATCTAAAAAAAAAGAACATTACCAGAATATGGGTATATAGGAATTATCTAGAACATGATTTTTAAGCCTATATTTTAACATATTCCAACACTCCCCCTCAAGCTGGGGAAAAGATATCAACGAGCCCGAGCTTGTGGACTACCACTTGTAGTAGTCCTGGGCCAATATACTTTGTGAATAGGTCAGTTGTCTGATCATGTGTACCGACAAATTGTGGAACGATAACCCCTTATTGAACTTTCTCTCGAATAAAGTGGATATCAATCTCAATGTGCTTTGTTCTTTCATGAAGAATTGAGTTAAGAGGATAGCATAATGGCTGACTTGTTGTCACAGAATAGAGTAGAAGAATCAGTGACGGAGAATCCCAATTTTTGAAGAAGGGAGCGCAACCATAATACCTCACACGTCCCGTGTGCCATAGCTCGATATTCAGCTTCAGTGGATGACAGGGAGACAACTGCTTGTTTCTTGCTCTTCCATGAGATAAGATGATTGCCACGAAAGCTGCACAATCCTGAAGTGGATCGACGATCACTCTTTGACCCTACATAATCGGCATCTGTAAAACATGACAGACCAGATTGAGT
>JAOWBN010223394.1:0-13068 GCA_028565015.1 Pinguicula moranensis | reverse complement strand
TTGTGATGAAAGCTGATAAAGTTGGTAAGGCCTATGTGTTGAAGGGGTCTACCATGAAGAAATCAGTTGTTGTTCCAAAATCGACGTATTACTCTGGCTACAAAAGTGAATGTGGAAAGAGATGGGTAATGAAGAGATCTTCTCCTGTTGAGAGATGTTCGTCTGAGGTGGAGACCCGTGATAGTGTTTTGAGTAAACACAAGAAAGTGAGCTCCTATTCCGTGGTTGAAGGAAGTATGAGTACTTATGTTGCTGTGAAGCCTGTTGGTCCTACTTGTTAGGCGAGGAAGTTATCTTCTATTGGCAAGTTCAAGCATAAGTGGACTTGATTGAAATCCAAATCCATCATTGAGCTGCACCTCAAGGGGATAGAGAAGGAGAAGGAAATCAAGTGTTTGTGATTAGATAGAATTCAAGTCAATGGGGTGATTGTTAGGATGTTTATTTGTATAAGAATCCTATGGTGACATGAATTATTAGTCCGTCAAAGAATTCTAATTATGTTAGAATTTCTCCCTATACATATATGTTTTCTTAAGCATTAGGGCTAAGGGAGAATATTTGAAAGAAAAGTGAGTATTGAATTATGGGTCTGCGGACTTGAGATTTTTTGTGTCCCCTTTGTATCACGGGATTGTTCTTAGTGGATTGGTTCTTTCTTCTTGTAAAAGTAGGCTTTAAGGCCGAACTACGTTAAATCTTGTATGTTATTTTCTTTGTTGCTTCATACGATCTATATTGATTCACTCCCAACAATTTAAAACGGGCTATACGGGTTAAATGGGTTAAGAGGGCTAAAAATTTAAAAATAAAAAATGGGCTAAACGAGCGGGTTCGTGAGTACCATCCATTTTGGTAGCGTGCCGAGTTAATCCGGATCATTTTTGTAAATGGTCTTGGGTGACACCACCTATTTTTTGAAAACAAGCAGGCCGGGTTAAATTTTTTAGCCGACAAACTACCACGTTTCCCTACTTCTAATCTAAAGGTAAGCATTTGGGCCGGGCCCCAACCTATTCGCCCATTTTTAAATAAAAAATTGGCCCAACACTCGAAAAACATGGGTCGGTCCATCCCGGCCCGGGCTAACCCATTTTTTTGTGCCGAGCTGAATTCAATTTTTCAACCCGACGGGGTGGCCAGCAAAACCCATTTTCAATTTATTTTTTTGGACCAATATCTTGAAAATGTCAGGTTGGGTATTGTCCATTTTTTCTCGACCCCACACACGACATAAAAAAAAATGGCACAAGTTAGGTTGCGAAATTCAACCACCAACTCGCAAAACGAGCCGGGTTAACTCAACTCGCCTATTTGTTGATTTAAAGCAATCCTGTCGTTTCAATACAAACTAAGTCAAAACTCTAAAAACCTTAATCAAAATGTTGAATAGAGTATTTACTATTTGCCTTAAAATAGGGGCTGGAGTTTTTTTCTCTCTGGAAAACGGACGATTATGGTATGGTATCTCCAATGGAGATTTTGTTAATACATTCAATTTGGCAACTGAAAAGATTGATGTTGCAAATTAAGGGGCCGCTCCAAGGCGTGAATGTGTTGTAAATGTGTACACGTCCATTGATTCAAGGTATTGATTGAACCATAAAAAAATACAACTCAAGAACGTTACGTAGTGCTTTAAATCGTGTAACATGCGAAAGAAATGACAATTTTCTTTTCCATTTCTACTCAAATGAAAGCTACATTAAAACGTAGCATGTGTTACAATTACGTGGTCATTGTCGTGTGACCACCCATTACCTAGACATGCGCCACCAACAAGTGGGGCATGGCAATCATCTAGTATTCTACCTATTATAACACACTCATACTCTAGGCGTCATGCAAGTAGAAAAGACTGCACGCATAGGTTCATACAACTTGACGGTGCATGCTAGCCTAACGGTTGAGCGTGCGACCTTCGATTCTCAGGACTTGCTTAGAGGTTAAGGGTTCAAGCTCCAGTGGAGAGTATTCACTGTCACTTCTAAGGAGATTAGTCGGCGGACCCCTGGACCTAAAGGATACCCGATACTGTAGTCTGAGTCTATGTTATCCTTATTACTTATAAAAAAAAAAAAAAGTTCATACAACTTGACCTCGGGTGGGTGGGGGACCAAATGGTTTGTGTGTCAACAATATCTATTCACCACGTTTTAAAAACGTCACACGTACTCCGACCGAAAAAGTGACCCCTTGGTTCGTCATCCGGAAATTTCCCAGATTCACGATGATCCTTAAAAAAAATTCAGTAATGTAGTTACACAATCCTTAAATTTACTTGCAGAATCATGAAGATGCTGAAGAAATAATTGTCGGTAGACAATGGTAACATCCTTGATAACTAGGTAAACCTTCATATGAAGAAAAAAAATCTTTCAGTTGGTATATGTGAGCCAGAAGATGAACTCTAGGGCTAAAGAGAGCTTTCCTGCAACAATGATGCCAATTTAACGAAAGAGAAAAATCCTCAGAGGTTTCAGTGAGCGATCCTTACAACAATCTGCTACTCATTGAATTACGCACTTTGAATGCGAGTGCGTAATTTCAAACTACCTAGAATATCCGTCAATATAATCTACTGTCTATGGCAACTCTTATCTAGCCTAAGCATGGAGAAGCTACATCAGCGATTAATAGGAGTACGCATTCTTTCAACTATTTTATCTACAGCACTTCGTGACATCACTAGTGTATCATGTAGCAGGATGCTGTAAACGTTCAATCCCTGTAAACGTGAAAAAAGAGGAAACGTAGTTACATGCTAGTTGAATCAGCACATAACTGTTACATCTAGGCATATTCACCTCCCTAGGAACTTATGATAACACTGGACAAAACAAACATCAAGAAGTTTCTACAGACACCCAAATGAGGACCAAGAAGCACGCATAAGGAAAATCCAGCGGTTTGGGGGAAGAAAGATTTTCTAAATTTTAGACCGTTCTTTCCAAACTGTCCATACATAATTTTACCAAAACTTTACGGCAAGGAGCATGCGCTCAACCATTTTAGCCTAGGTGAAAGAAGCCCAAGAAAGACCATTCACTGGATTCAAGTGACCACAGGGAAGAAGAAGAACGAAAAGGGTTTCAAAATCAAGCACCTGCAGGTCCAAGCCATTGAAAATCATTAAGGATGTTGGACACTTACAATTGAAGGCAATACGTTGACATAGTGAAGATTATGAGTAGCTTGCTTCAGCTTTTCGTCGATTTTTCCACCATCAACCATTAGAAGCTTCTTGGCAGTCTCCATTTGCTGGACACAGTTAACAATGTTCTTTGTCTTGTGTGAAGGAACCTCTAAATCCTCAAAAACCAAAAGCTGTAGATTATGGCCATCTTAATTAGTATAGCTGCCACAGGATGCTAAAATTTCAGCTAGATATTAGAATGCTAATATCGTGTCTAAACATAAAAATTCAGTAGAACCATTGAGCATAAACCATGTCTGCAAGTGAAATAATAGTTAAGAGCATTGAAAGTAACTTTTCATTAATCTTTCGCAGGAAGAATTTACTTGCCTTCCCTTCTGCTGCACGGGCAGTAAGTGCAATCTTAAGCCCCATTCGTCGAACCTTTTTGTTTAACTTAAATTCATGACTTCGCGTCTTTGGACCATGCATGGTAGCACCACCTCTGAACTGACCATTATGAACATGTCTGTTAGTAATAAATGGAGTCTCATAGAACAAGAAACAGCATATCCAGGCCAGGGATGCAAAACAAGTCAACCTGTGGACCGCGCAGCGTTCCATGTCTCGCTCGACCAGTACGCTTCTGCGCCCAAGGCTTTCTACCAGTCCCACTGACCTCACTAATAGTTTTAGTCGAATGCGTCCCCTGACAAACATAGAAAAGTTATTAATAATATGATGTGATCAATTACATTTGGAAGAGTGGGGAATGAGCAGAAGACTAAGATTGCAGTCGGTCAAAATAGTTCGTAATGGGCAATACACAGAAAATTGATCTGGTGGGGACGATGCAGCAAGAATAATCAGATTTAAGATAGAGGACATCTGTTTGGTGAAAATGTTGATGGCCTCAGAACGGAAGCATGAACAAACTTTAGTATCATAACAACTGGGGTTCCAATGCCAAAAGCTGCTGGAGCAATGCCAAAAGCTGCTGGAGCAATGCCAAAAGCTGCTGGAGCATTTTTAAGACTGTCTACTGAACAATATGAAATAAAATGCCAAACCTGTTGACGTTTAGCAAGCTGCCATCTTACAACACGATGAGTGATATCCTTCCTTATCGGGATATCAAAAACATCACCAGCTAATACCATAAAGCCTTTATCTTCATTGTGAAAGTTTGTAACAGGAACTACCAAGTCCTGACAGAGGCCTAGAACATCAATTCAAAAGTGAACAGCCAGTTTCAAATCTTGAACATAATACATTAAAAAAATATCATTAGCACTTTTGCATAGAAATAAACAAGAAACCAGTTCTATATCTGAAAAGTCAGAAACTAAGGAGAATTCCCCCCACCCTCTACCAAAAAAAGGCATATTGGCAGGAGATGGCTACTAAATTAGTTGAATCCATCTATGAATATCGATTGTAATAATTGCTAGCTGAAATATCTAGCTATCTCATCTCCAGAACTCGACACCACTGTAAGTTACACAAGCCCTTTGGGATATCGAAATCTGGTTTTTGACCAAGTCATGTTTCTGGAACTCTAGAACTGTGACTCACATTTTCTCTTACTAAACCTTGAAGTTAGAACATGTGACCGATAAAAAAGTTAATAAATATCAGACTTGGACATCATGGCCTCTAGAGAATGTGGGGCAGGAAAGGAACAACCTGTTACCAAAATGCATGAAACACATCAAACAGAAAACAGGAAGTTTTGTTATGAAAATTTATACAGGTCAATACATTTACAGTTGGAGAGAGTATGAAAGAAGTGACGGTGGTAAACAATTTACATTATAACACTTCGGTTATAGGATATGAGTGATTGCCAATGGCATTTGTTTTTGGGAGCTATTCTTATGGCAATTAGGCCTGAAACTAAAAGTAACGTAAGAAAAATGCTCAGCAACAGCAACATAAAAAAAATGCTTAGTGACAACGATGGTAATCCCGGAATCAACTATGACAAGAAGGAGAACATATTAGCAATAGCTTCACATTGACTTACTACCAGGGGATTAAGCAATGCATAGTGGCAGTCTATATTATGAATAACTAAGCTAATATTTCATTAGCATAACAAGGAACATTTATGAAAAAAAAAGGAAGTCACAACATGCAGAAGTAAGAAAAATAAATAAACCACCAAATAAATTTTGAAAATAAAAGTGAATGACATGAGAAAAATTTAAGCCTTGCCTATTGTCCGATCAGGAATGAGAACATTTTTGGAAGGCGAGAAAGTCGAGGAAAACGTTTCTTCACTTGAATTTGGAGTCAGAATTGTATTGTAATAGCGTCGGCAAAAGTCAAAAGATGTCTGATAAAAATAAAGGGTAATTAATAATTCAACCAACAGATTGAAAATAGAGAAATTGAAAAGCAACTAAAGACGATATTGATCTATCATATAGTCAAAGAGTTACAACGAATCATCACACCTGAGAAGCATATGCATTCGTATTGGAAAACTTACCTTCTCATATACAGAAGCTTGTACTGCACACGATTGGCGGAAATAACCATGAACCCGGGATGTCGCTTCACACATAAATAGCAAATATAGCTAATGAAACAGTAGAACAAATATAATAGCCAATAAAAAACAACTTTCAAAAATTTACAAATTTAACAAATTTTGTAAACTTTGTAAACTTTGTAAATACTCATAGTGGAATCATATGTTCGATACCATAGTTTAACTATCCAGACACCCACAGGCTACAAATTAGAAAACACGACCTTGGAATCAAATTGCCATCAAAGGAAAAGCACATACAGATGTATACTAAAGAACAAGATATTTTCCTCCAAGTGGCCGATTATTAGATTGGGAAAACGGCAAAGACAAATCTCACATGAAGCTAAAGCGCGCAATGCTCTTGAAATCGACAAAGCCATAGCCAGAATGCTCAAATCCGAGTATAAGTTTCCAGTTACATTCAATCGAAAGAGTCACGCTTCAGTGTCTCATATTCATTCAGCTCCTGAGGTAGAAGATGAGAAATCGAGTAAGATGAGGCGACATTCAATTTATCAACGAATCTATAGTTTTCCGTGAAATAGCAAGAAATTTACAAATTACAATCTAGAAATCGGGGCGGATGGTGCAGAAATGCCGACTAACATCGAAAAAGCAAATTCTTTCCCTTCCGGCTTCCGGCCTCTGGGATCCGATTGAGAGGATCCGAGTCGGCATCCGAATATCATCGATGGAAGCGGGTCAAATTATTTATCCGTTCAGGTTATCAAGTCGTTTGATTTCAGAAAATAATAAAATGAAATGAAATGACCAATTGACCATCGTGAACTGAATAATCAATAATTCCGTTGGGAATTAAAATGAAACAAAATAAAAATAAAAATAAAATAAAATTAACTGACGTAAAATTAAAATTTACGGAAACAATGTTATAAATAAAGTAAGAAGGAAATGAACAAAAAATAAGAAAAGTGATATAAAATTATATAAAACAAATTATTGTGAAATTAGATAAAATAAAACAAAGTGCACAGTATCAATCTTTCTCGATATTTTATGTCAATTTTTTTAATTTTATTTATTTACATATATTTTTAGTTAAATAATTTATTTTTATTTTTATTTAAGTTCATCATATTATTATTTCTGTTTGATTAATTTTATTCCAATCTTCACGTGTTAAACACCAATAACAATTATCCAATAATCATTCTTATAAATTCTTGCAATAGAATTCGCAGAATTCTTGCGATCGAATTCTTACTCTACCATCACGTCCCTATAATCCATGGTGCTGTGATACTATACTAAACAGAAACAATATAAACTCAAGTAAACAACTGAATCTCGAAACGCTCTCCTTGCCATATCTCCTTATCCAATCCATCCGTCGCCTCCCATTTGAAGTCTCTTTCTTCCTCCTTCCTTCCTAACATTTTATTGCAACCTACAGCTACCAATAACAATTTCCCTGATGATCATGATACACACACAAACAATCGATTTCAGATTAATAATCACCCACATCGCCCACAAAACACAATTCCTTCCTGTCCAATCTCTTCCAATTCAGCAGATGATTTCATATTCTCACAACTCACAACGTACCTAGTATATTACCAACGGTCAGATATACGCAATCTTATTCTTATAATTATACAAAAAGACTATTTTCGTTGCGACCTATAAATTGGGTCATTTGATAAATTGCGGCAGATGACTTCATAAGCAAACACAAATCAGCATTATTATTTCAACCAGAACGTTGGACGCAAAAAACTCTCCCAAATTGCAAAACACCACGAGCCGCCATGTGGCAAAGAAGAAAAAATGATCCTATTCTTCTAGTACCCTCGGACAAAAAGTTGATTTCAGGCTCTGGAAACCTTCGATAACTTCAAGAAACCAGGTTGTCATTGAGTGACACGGCTGGGGTATTTGCCTGCTGAACATTCCTCAGCACCTCCATAGCCTCAGCAACCTTTGCTTTTAAAGCATCAGGGGATTCAAGAAGATGCAACACCTCCGTCTGATCCATCTCAAGAAGCATGCCTGTAACCTTGGCAGCATGCTCGTGCTCCAGCTGATCAACCAGAGGATACAAGTTCTCACCCAGCATCTGGACACAGAAATACCAGAAATAAGGCGGAATAATCAGCAGACGCATAAACGCCAATAAAAAGAGGACTGGCCAGGAATCTTACAGTCCTCTGCTGCTCAGGGGTTGCATTAGCAAGGGCCGAAGCCAGAGCTGTGATTGGCACTGGCTGTGGGATGGCAGCATCACGAGGAAGCATGCCGCCCATATCATAAGGAACAGGAAGCATTCCTCCAGCCACACCAGGCACGTTATGACCTGGTGGGTAGCGGTACATCCGGCCCCTGGGCACTACCTATGGAAACAATAGCAGAGCATAAATAATGATAGCATACTAACAAAATATTTCAATAAAGTACAAATATACCTGCTGCGGTATCAACGGCACAGGCTGCTGAGCTTGTTGGAATGGACTAGGTCCCCCCCTACGGCCACCTGGACGTTGGGTCTGCTGACCAGGTTGGACCAGTGGCACAAAGAAATTTGGCATCGGAGCACCTCCAGGGTGCATTCCAGGAACAAGCTGCTGCTGATACCCAAATCCAGCCTAACAATTCAAAAAGATGGATGGTGTCACTCTAACAATAAAATCGCAACACTTTCAACCACGTCAATCAATTTGATCTGGCCCTGACATGATTTGGGAGACAATGTTCCTTGCTTAAGAGCTTGAACACCAGCAACATTAGAGAGCTATTTGTCCAACATTCTATGGTTTCTTCAAACCATAATCCGATTATCCAATGCTCGTTGAGTCAATGAACAAATAGGGAGACAAAACAAGGAAAAAGTTACCTGATTGGAAAGCCCAGTGCAATATAAACAGGTTCACCAATAAAACAACAATGAAGATGGGAAAAAATATTCAAACTTCTGTATGTTCTACGCGGCCAGTTATGTTACTTGTTTATATTGCAGACTTGCAGTGAGCTTTACAATACATTACCAAATCTGACAACTAAGAGAGTGAGTAAAAGCAAAAGTTTCGGGCTCCCAGTGACAGATGCTGAGAAGTAAGATATAAAAAGATGTTCAGAAAGTTGTATTTCACAGCGGGATTAGGATGTGTGGAGATTTTCATGTTCAACCAGACAATATAAAAAAATGAAAGAAACTTCTGCAATGAGCGTCAACCATAAATAGAAAACTATTACCTGAGGAATTATAGCAGGAGGCCCTTGGCCATAAAATATCTGCTGGCCTATACCTGCAGCACCTGGAGGATACAGTGGCAAACGAGGCGCAAGAGACGGTGACATAGCAACGGGCCTCATCTGGGAAAACTGGGCCTGCAATGAAAAATCAGCTTATAAGGAATAGCACAGGATACATGCACCACACCAAATTCGTAGAACCAATTAACCAGTCTCTATACACTGACAAAATACACTAGAAGTACACAATCTCCATAGAACTGTATTAAAGACAAGTTGTATTAGACAGGGAATAAACGTAAGAAAGACACATCGAATAAATTTTACAAGAAACCAGTCAAAACCTTTTAATCTCCCTAAAACAGCCAGAAGGAAAAGCTTTTCAATTTTAATAGGAAAGCAGGGGATAATGGCTGCACATGCATTATCCATTTTGCGACATGAGGAGTAAACCATCCTACATGGACAGGAAGGATTATTGGCACACAACATGAAAACTATCATATTTAACTATAGTAGCATATGCTGCAATGTCATAAACATCACCTATATGCTGAACGTCTTCTGTATAAAATTTCTCAACAGTAGAGACTTTATACTCCTCAGATATACCTGTAACCTTGCTCTGCGGTCCTCTTTACGCTGTGCAAGAGCAACATAGAGAGGCTTGCTAACCATCATTTTGCCATTCATCTCAGAGAGCTAGACACATGTAACAGATTTCAATGAAAAAAGTAACGACCTCACTGAACTTTCAATAATTCTGTGGCCTATTGAATCAACTTACAGCTCGAGAAGCTTCTTCACGAGTTGAAAAGGCAACAAATCCGGAACCTCTGCTTATTCCGCTTGGATCTCGCATGACCTACACATGTCAGTCCGAGAAAAAAAATCAGAAACAAGTTCCATATCAAGTTCAGAAATCTTCTGCTTCAGAATCTCAATCTGAGCACCTTGCATGACGTAATCGTGCCGAACTCAGAAAACAGTTCCTTCAGCTTGTCATCGTCAATGCTATCATCCAAGTTTTTAATATATAAATTAACACCCTGATATTTATCAACAACTTCTTTGGTATTCTGCTCAAATCGACTTTTTAGTTCTTGTTCTCTCTCTGATTTCTTTTGGGCTTTACCAACATACCACTCTTTCTCATCAACCTTTTTCCCATTCAGAGCCTCAACTGCCTTCACAGCATCATCAGCATTTTCAAAATTGACAAATCCAAAGCATTTCGACTTTCCATCTGCATCCTTCATCACTACGGAACTAGTGATAGTGCCATATTCACCAAAACTGGCCTTCAGATCATCATCAGTGGTAGACTCCGATAGATTCTTCACATACACATTATTGAACTTCATCTTATTGAATCCTGTATCCCTCTCCTGCTTTCGAAGGAAATGTCCAACATACACTTGCTTGTCATTAATTAGCATTCCATTTAATTTATCAATAGCACTTTGTGCAGATTCTTCGTTAGCAAATTGTACAAATCCGTAGCCCCTTGACTGGTCATCATGATCAGTAGCTATCTTGCAAGACAGGATGTTGCCAAAGCTTGAAAAAGTATCGTGTAAAGCTTTGTTATCAATGTTTCTATCCAAGTTCTGCCACAAAACAATAATAAAAATATTAAAAAGAATTCTAGCAAATCAATAATGGTGAATACACATCCCAACCAATAGATGAATTGATATAACTTTTAATGATTGATCCACATTATATAGACATATAGACAACAGTAAGAGAATTTTTACCTTGATAAATATATTGGCAAATCCACTTTTTCGATTACTTGGGTCCCTATGGGAATACATGACCCTGATTGTCTTGTTATTTAGTGGAGTAAAGTTCAACACCTCTAAAGCTCTTGCCGCTGTAAGCCAAAATTGCACAACAAAACATAATAAAATACAGGATAAATGCTAAAAAAGGTCAAAAGGGCCAAAGGAAACCAAAAGATCGTCCTTTGGAAGCAACAGTACCCAAAAAAACAAAGATGACTTAAACTGGCACAATCATATTGCAACAGCGGCCAATAGGCCAACTACCTTATAACCATCAATACACCAACCAAATCAGTATGAAGTAATGCTGGCAAACACTATACCCTAACAACAGTTTGGTTTGGCCTCCAGATCAATTCCCCTTCGTCAAGGTTGGGCTTAGCTTTGAAAATCGGGCTCTTCAAATTCAACTGTCCAGAACAGAAGCATCTAATCTAAATCCCAAAGTACCAAACAATTTGCACACCACAAAGTATCACGCACCAAAATTAGCAGTAAAACAGGTGTAGGAAATCCTATACTTCTCCGTGCTTTCTAGTTGTACTCCCCTTACTAGGATTTAGAGTACTCTAAACCCATAAGAGAAATAACCGTCTATTTGTTTTGGTGCAATAATGGGTGAGAATTAAGTTCAAGAAGGATGTTTGACATCATATTCAGAGGTGAATGCATGATTCAAGTCTAGAAACATGCAACGGAGCAATTAATGTAAGGGAAATGAGAAGGACCAGAAAAGAAGTTTCATTATACAAAGGAACTAATGATCCCACAGGATCAAACAAGATTTGGCACTAGCATAATAGAGCAGTCCTTGAATGGATCTGCAACAAGTTGCTAGTATTCTTACTCCCCTTTAGAACCAATTTCAGTTGCAAAGTATAAACAGTAAAATAAAAAATTAGAAACTCAAAGAACTTCCCTCATTGCATATTCCGAGCACTTCATGTTTCTCCGAAGGTTCTTCTATCTGTTACTAAACATCCAACTGTTTCACTTATAATTGCTATAACGCATTAGAAAAGGTACATCCATATTCGTTCACAGCAAGGTCCAATCTTTACAAGATCTAATTCCTAAAATGCTCATAATTTATACACCATACTAACAAATTCCTTTTTATTAAGACAACAAAAAGCGACGTTTCATAAATCCAAGCAATGAGCATTTCACCGTACAATATGCTAATCAATTAACAAAAATGGCACTCATGCAACCGAGTCCCATGGGACTATTTTACACAACGAAGCCCTAAACAGACGCGGATCCTTCGCATCAACATAAATATCAAACATAAATGCTCACCATCCTGTGGATTAGCATAGTTGACGTAGGCATAGCCTAGGCTGCGGTGTGTGCTGAGGTCGCGACAAATCCTCACAGACACAACCTGACCGACTTGACTGAAAACTTCGAAAAGCTGCGAGTCCGTCACGCTGAAATTCAAGTCACCGACATACAGTGATGTTGTTGGGAACTGCCCGGTCGACGCGGCAGTCACTCCACCCGCCCCATTGGGAATAGCTGGAGCCGCCACATTCTGCACCTGCGCCATTTTTTTGAAGCAGTTTTTTTTTTTATTTGGAATGGATTAACAGATAATTTAGAGTGAGAGCTCCAGCAATAAAGTTGATCAAATTAGAAAGATAGCGATCTTTTGGGTTTCCTGGTAAAAAATATAGAAGGGCGAAGAGAGATAGGGCAAAAAAATCTGCGTTGTATTGGTTTCCTTTGGGAGGGCAGGGAACTGCACCGCACTCTGGTAGCAGTTGATCGCGTTTATGCCGAGGAGCCCTAGCTGGAGACGATGGCGAAA
Source organism: Pinguicula moranensis (assembly GCA_028565015.1). NCBI lineage: Eukaryota > Viridiplantae > Streptophyta > Magnoliopsida > Lamiales > Lentibulariaceae > Pinguicula > Pinguicula moranensis. The sequence continues at coordinate 577 of JAOWBN010223394.1, read as the reverse complement.
TCTTAGCCGTTGAATGGGATTGTGCAATCGGTCCGAAGGAGACATGATGCTAACACGTGAATTTGCGCTTGCTAAGGTCACTTTAAACGGTCGTGTCCGAAGTTTCTAGAAGAACATAAGGTGTTGGGAATATCGTCTACTTCAAGTATTCACATTGTTGAAATTAATTTTGCGTCTTCATCTTCTACCTATTGGGTCGTGGACTCAGGAGCAGGTGCTCATATTTGTTCAAATGTACAGGCACTTAGAAGGCAAAGAAAGCTAGTGAAGGGTCAGATGCAATTTAAGTTCGGCGATGACGTTTTTGTTTCAGCTGTTGCAGTAGGGGACTTAGAATTGCTTTTGCCTAGTGGGCACACGTTGGAACTTTTGAATGTATATTACGTTCCATGTGCCAGTCGTAACATAATGTCTGTATCTCGACTTACTGCTATGGGATATAAGTTTGTTATGGAGGACAGATTTTGTACCATTTTCCGCAATGGTTTATGTTATGCTACTGTTCCTTTATTCAATGGTCTTTATGTGACTGAACAAAGGATGCCCATATATAATGTGAATACTAAACGACTCAAAT
>JAOWBN010223393.1:0-24975 GCA_028565015.1 Pinguicula moranensis | reverse complement strand
ATAGGGTTTCCCTGTCTCAGATCTCTATTAGGCAAAAACTCAGCTGATGGACTCCCATTGATGAGGATAGAAGTGGAGGCAGAGGACAAATAGGTTCTGATCTAGCTGCTCCAAATGAATGGGAACCCCATAAGATCCATGACAGCATACAAATAGTCCCAGCACACGGTATCAAAAGCTTTTTCGAAATATACCTTAAAAATCAGAGCTTCCTTGTGCTTTTTCCGAAGATCATCTACAATTTCCTCTGCAATCAGAACACCATCCAGTAGCTTTATGCCTTTAATGAATGCCATATGGTTTGGGGCTATAATGTTGTGAATAACCTGACTTAGTCTGTTAGCTAGCACTTTGGAGACAATCTTGGGGATGACACCAATGAGTGTAATAGGCCTGAAATCATTGAAGGATTGTGGAGAGACTTTCTTAGGGAGGAGAGAAATATGTGTTGCATTACAACCTTTTGCCAGCTTACTATTTCGGTAGAATTCATTGAAGAGTTGCTCAAAGTCCTCAATTATCAGATGAGGAAATTTCTTGATGAATCTAAAGTTAAATCCATCTTGCCCCAGGCTCTTATTACTTTCACATTCAGATATGGCCTGCTGAATCTCAAGAGCAGATAATGGAGAAAGCAGAGTTCTCTGTTCCTGATAGTTTAAGGTTTGACAACTCATATTTATTATTTTAGGCCTGGCCCAGCTGACCTCTAAATATCTCTCTTTAAAGTGATTCATGAAACTTAGATTGACAAGATCCGGGTCCACAATCCAGACATCATTGTCCTAGATACCATTAATAGAGTTTCATCTTTTGCTATGTTTGATACAAGGATGGAAATATGCAAAGTTTGTATCCCCTAATTTCAGCCAAGTAACTCTAGATTTTTGGTACATAATACTATCAAGTTTAGTGGTAAGGGTACTGAGAGCCTCTCTGAGTATATTTGCTATGGATGCAGCACCACTGCCTGGAAGAATAGCATTTTGTTCTACTTTCAGTTCCATATCATCCACCTTTGAAAGAATTTCCTTCCTCTATTCTTCCAGGTTCCTTGGTGCAGAGAGGTTCCATTCCTTTATGCCACCTTTGAGGGCTTGAAGTTTTATTTTGATTCTAAATCTAGTAAATCATGGATGACTGTCTCATTACAGGTTTTTTTTAATCATCTCCACATATATCTTGCGGCCAGGTGTCCAAAACCTTAAGAGTTTTTTGCCCCCAATTATGTATTTTAGAGCATAAACTGACTGGAAAATGATCCGAGTCATCCTTTCTCAGACCTGGCTGGATCCAACTCACTCCATTTCCAAGCCATAAGTTGTTACAGAGAAATCTATCCAGTCTACTATGGCAGTGAGAGATTTTAAGTACCATGTAAAACATCACCTTTCCATCTTCATGTCTTTAAGGCCTAGATCTGTAACAAACTCGTTGAAGGAAGGAATTTCTTGATCACACTGTCTCTGAGTGATCCATTTTCTTTTCCTTTGATCCGGAATTGTGCTAAAATCCCCCATTAAGCACCATTTTTCAGACTGTTTCCCCTGCAGAAGCTTTCTGATTTCCTACCACTGTTGTTCCTTAGCTATTAATTCCTTTGTTCCATAGATGTTTAGCATAATAGAGGTGGTTGTATCTGCAGACCAGATACCTGAAACCCCCAATACTCTTGAAGCAGACAGGATATTATGTCTACATAATCTATTTTTTTCCCAAATACATAGTAAACCTCTTGAAAGACTTGCAGACCTCTAATACGCCCAATCAAAATCAGAAGAGTACCATATGGAAAGTGCACAACTTTTCTTGAATGTGTTCCATTTTTGTTTCTTGAATACTTAGGAAATTTGTTTTTTTGGTTGCTATAAAATTCCTAAGTCTCTTCTTTCTCCTGGGGCTGTAGAGGCCTCTTACGTTATATGTTATAACTTTCCTGATTTTTTTTTCCATCTTCTTTCTTTCTACTGCCTGGTGTAGCAACTTTCTGAGAATACTTTGTATGCTGGTCATATGTATTAGTTGTTATTGTGAAGAACTATGTTTAGGGCCATATGTTAATCCCAAAGCAGCTCCCACCTCCATTATGGCTTCTACTTCAAAGGAGACTTGCTCATAGAGATTGGTTGATCCATGCAATGACTTGCAGCATATTTATGAGTCTGAGATAGATTTGATATCCACTCATCAAGAGTGGCTTGATCCTTTTCTGCATCCAGTCCAACTTCTTTCCTAGTCTAACTCCTTGTCTTATGACCACCTCCCATAGTTACTTTCTGGGATCTCTTCTTAAACATAGGTGTTGTTGGACCTGACTTGTTGTTTGTAGAAGAATTTAATGCAGAGAACTCCATCTACATATTCTCGTTGGTAAACACCATGTCAACCTGTAGAAGATTAGGTAGACGTGATGTAATAACTATATGCAGAGGAGTACCTAATTGATGAACTGGTGATTGTACTAACTCTGGGGCAGATGGCTCTTCAACATCCCTACGAGTGGTGGAGTCCAGAGATGCAGGCGATTTGATTTGCAAATCCGGGGACATAAGATTTCCCCTGATAGGAGTGCTGGTATTCTTTACCAGAGGGTTCATCTACAGCAGTAACCATGGAGTAGGAAGCTGAGCTGGTGAAATGTTCTCCGGGGCACAACTGTCCTGTTTCGTCTTGATAAATGTCCACCAGTTAAGTTGAGATGGGGCCCAATTACTATCAAGTGCATTAAGAGGCATGGCTAGGCAAGTGGTTTGGGTATTTAACTGACCACAAACCTCCTAACATTAATAGGTGCTTTATGTTGAATCACAGGAGCTACTAAATTTGTACTGTCTGAGTCATTGAATAGGAAGTCAGATGAGTCAGACACATGACTAACACTCGAACTAGAATCGTCATCACAACTATTCTCCATGTATTGACACATATTTGATTTAGCTATCCCGTTGTCAGATTCATAAATATGCAGTGTCTTCATGTAACTATCAAGGTTCACTTGAAGTCTGCTGGGATGGACTTTCCCAGCTATAACCTCAGAAGAATTTGTACAGCTTCCAAATGGCGGTGAGAAAAAGTGCATTCATCAATTCTTATCACGGAACCCAGGGCAGTTCCAATCTAATATAGGGAGTCTCTGGTCCAATACTTTAGTGGAAGACAAACGTGTTGTCGAAAACTTATTCTTGTATCAAGATAAACACATTAATCAAGAAACTTTCAAAATTAACAAAAATAAGAGGACCCCCTTCACTCATTACAGGGATAGCTCACAAAACATAATCGAGCTGTGTACCAATACCTCTATAATGAGAATTGATAATGTGAGAATAATGACATTTTCCTTCGGTGAAGAGCGGATGATGATGATGATTTGAATGCTGAGATGCTTTGTGATCTACTAAGATGCTAGGTGAGCCATGTACCAGATGACCCTTAGCTATATCAGAAGGTGGGTATGAAGAAAATACATGATATTCAAATCAATCTCAAAGATATTATCTAGTTGGTACCTCCTAGGGGACATCGTTTTTTTTTTTGTATTTTGTATTTTTCTTTGTACATACTTTGTTTATACTTAATGAAATTTGGCTTAACAAAATAAATAAATAAAATGAAAAATTATGCAACCAACAAAAAGTTACACGAAATAGAAGGATGGAAAATAAATAGAGATGGAAGAAATATGTAATGCCGTAAAAACAAATCAAAGTGTGAAACATAAACTCCTAGCCAACAACTACGATAGAAACTAATGCAACCTAATTCTCTTTGGAATATGAATTCAAAGAAACAAAGAGATTCTTCACGAACACCTTGAAGAAATCTGCTATTTATGCACTCGTAATCCTTTGAGAAGAATAACAAGAACTACATTTGTGTTCTTTGCCCAATACACGTTAATAGCCACTTCTTCCTTTTCAAATGTCAATTAATGCTTCAGATGTCGCTTGTTGAATTATGCAGATTCAAGGACTCGTCGAGTTGCATCGGTGAAGGGTAAAAGGAGAGGGAAACATTGTGTTTCCTGCAAATTGTTAGTTGATTCTTGATAAGAATTGAAGAATTAGACCAACGTTGTAGAACACCTTGTGTATTGTATTACGAGATTTCTTATTCTGTACAAGGGAATAAGATTAGTTATGGGTTGTGTTGCATAATCGGTGGGACACGAACTTGCTAGCAGAGCTTCAAAATAATGAAGGTGTGAAGTGTTGAAGTCCCATGTCCCACACGGATTAGAAACTAGAAAATGTAGGGGTTTAAATAAAAATACCACATATTACTTGAATAAGGCCTTTTGGGGATATTCGCTCCAGGAACAAAACCGTGAGTGCTTCGTCCCAGAGCGGACAATATTATTCAAGTAATGTGGAGCTAAAGTAGATGATGGGAGAGTAAAAGGGCGGACCAATGGGACAGCCACTGTCCCTTGGCCAAAAAGTCCGCACTTGGGCCACGCCACTACACATTTCAATTGTAGATCAAACTATCTCTTGATATAAATTACAAAATTTCATATTATCAAAAAAAGAGGCTAAAACATTATACAAATCATCCATGCCGTCACCAGCTGTGCATTAATTGGCCCACCAGAGATCTTTTGACCACCCTTTTGTTATCAGTCTCTTACTCTCTTATCTCCATGAATCAAGCATTTGACAGTAGAAAACCAGTCAAAATTCTTGATCCAAAATGAGTGGGAAGTAGGAGCTCGTCATCATTCCTTCACCAAGCAGGGGACACTTGCAAGCAACCCTCGAATTGGCAAACCTGTTAATCACCGGAGAAGAGAAAACTCTCATTTCCATACTCATTATGAAGCCAATTTCATTTTCCAATAACGTTTCTTCTGCTACAAATTCATCTCAACACTTTATCGAAGCCAATTCTCGTGTTTGTTTCATCGACGTCCACCCGGTTGGATTCTCACCACCGTCAATCATCTCCAGTCCCGTAACTTTTCACCTCGACTTCATCCATAGCCACGCGGTTTGCATAAGATAGGAGGCCGTCAAAATTCGTTATCGACGTTCCCAATGTGTTTGGTGTCCAGACTTATGGTTTTTTCACATCGAGGGCTTCATTTCTTGGCCTTATGTTCCACCTACAGGGCCTCATGGATGATCAAAACTTGATGGCATCATGAATTCCAGTGTTGAAATGTCGATACCATGTTACAGGTTTACCCGTCAGCCCAAAGTCCATCTACCAGCTAGCCCCTCCCCCCGAAAACAATAGAAGATCATTTCGACTTGACCCTATCGATTCGGTCTACTCTCTGAGATTTCACAATAATCAAACGTCATCGACCCACAGCAGCTGCCGTCCTTCACCGTCACCTATCACAAGGGGGTGACTAAGCCCCTATTTTGCGCAACCTTTTTAAAATTATAATCCACTTATAAGCACATTTTTTCAAAAAATAACTCCTTGAAAATTTGAAAAAAGGTGCTTATAAGCCTATTATAAGCATAAGAAGGTTGCACAAAATACGCCCTAAATCGTAGGTTTCTCTTATTATTTCAATAGGTCTTTTCGGCTCAACTCTATGCCTCTGTACACCTTTTGGAGCTTTATAATTTATCCCCTAATGTCTTGCATTAAAAATAGCTATCCTAAGGCCTGAATAATCCTTAAGATTCTCTGGTTATTGGATTTCATAGTTTAACTTTGATCTATTGGGAATTCTTGGATGTTAATTGCTTAATTCTTGGATGTTTAAGGCGTTTCAATCTATTAGGATGGATCTAACAAATAACTAAATACGATAACGAATTCATACCTCTAATGGGGAAGCGTATAGAACCGTAATTTTTTGGCTGATTATATCACGAATACGAACCATAAGTCTACCGAATTCTCCTTGTAATCCACATATTAAGATCTCCGTCTTCACATATGATAAGGCAACAATTCGAGAGAGAAACTGTATATTTTTTTGTAGGTCTCAACACATGAAAATAAGAATTGTGTATTGAATATGCGTCTGTAAGGAAAAATTAGAGTGCAACCCTAATTATGGCGGTAAAATCCTACTATAATAAGGACTCTTAATATTAGGTGATTAATAACTAATAACCGTAATTAATTCAAGTGGACTAAAAACATATTTTGTCTAATAGCTCCCACTCGGCTATATAAGCCATACTACAAAATACAGCTTTAAAAATCTTTAGACGATTCATACGAGAAAGGAGTCTTGCAATTGTAAAGTAACTAGCAGTGTCATATTAAGTCATCATCTAACTAACATGACACTTTTAAAGTGACGATACCCAAAATCCTCTTCGCATCACTGATAGCTATGTATCCCTATAAGTTATTAAATATTTGATTACACACTTAATGTAATCGCCATGACAAATATGGTGAAACTAGACAGATTGTTCCTTAAACATTAATGATCATCCGTATTAACTCGACTATTTTCCTAACATGGCCCACTGGACTATATAGATTTTAACCCTTGGATGACATACTAAAATAGCATTATCCAGCCTCAACTTTAAGCCATAACTCTAAATCAATGAGTAACCTCTAGGTGAACAAACGTATGTCCATGTAATCACACAATGACAATCATGGGATTATTTTGTCATTTTCACAATGGTCGTTCTGTTGCACACACAATATGATATGTGTGTCATGACGTGACTCCCACTTAGCTGGGCATGTCACTTACTTGTGCCATGCGAATTTTAGCATTTGATAAATACACTTAGTCTTTTATCTTTTACATTCAGCTTTAAAGTTTTAATGTGAAAACCTAAATATTTCACAAATTCACTTAGAATCTCATTTCAGACCTAATGAAGTGACTGTACAGAACATTTATCAGTCTTATCTTTAATGCTACACAAGTATAAGGGCGATTTGTGTGATACGGACAATCATAAAGCTTTGTAATATTATTGTGCTATATTAATTGTTTGCATACACTAAAGTAATGCTCAACGAAAAGAAAAACGTCAATTTTATTTCATAATCAAATGTTACAAAAACATGTCCTTACATTTTAAAGATGTGATCAAACCTTACGTAATCCTAAACTCATGACATGAGCTCTAAACACATCTCTAGGAATGGGTTTAGTCATCGGATCAGCGATCATTGTGTTGATACTTATATCCACTTTATTTTTTTGATAAGCCAAATATATATATATGGTAAAATGTATTTACAGAGAATAGAGAAAATAAGGAAAGAAAAGAGCAAGGAAAGAAAAAAAATCAAAGCAACTGTGTACAGACACCAGACATGATATCTCCTGAGCAATGGGCCTTAAAGGATAAAATCAGTGTATGACTCCTTGATCATGAACTGTATAACCTGCTCAGCTGTCATACCCTCTAGTATAGTTAAGGGTGATCGGTTCATGGCTCCCCTAACCTCATGAATACACAAGCATCTCCGCATTCAGTTCATCGCCATGATCCGCTTTTCGCCAAATCTTGATATCATGACTATCAACTTATCAATATCCTTTGTTAGAGAGTATTGGTATATAGCTCCTTCCAGTTTGGTGAGCTATCCCTGTAATGTATAGAGGGTGTGACGAAATGAGCAAGGCTATGACAGTTCAATTTCAACCATTCCACTTGTTCCACAGCCGATTGATGACTTTTCAGTGGTATGCTCTTTCCATTAGATTAAGTAGTATGCTCTGGACTTCCCTGTCTTGCTTGAGGATGTTTCCGATTTCTGGCCCACTTTTAATGCAGCTTGTGAAGGCAAAGGCTTAACTTGTAGTGCCTCAACAGATCCGTCATTATATGACCTGTAGTGAGTGTGCCGTTCAGCTTTAAGGCCTGTAGTGTCTAGGTTCACGAAGTGACTTCAGTTTGGAAGTTGTACTGGATGGCTTGAGAGTCCCCTGACAAGTAGATGTCTTGGTCTACCAGCAGATTGACTAGATTATTGATGCCAATGTAGTGTGAGATCCACCAACAATTGTCAAGTGAGGACTTCCCCTAGTGAATAGGAAATCGTTGCTCCATGAAGGTGCCAGTGTCTCAGTACATCCACTGAGTCCAAAGGGCATCCACCAAGCAGCTAATCACCGTTTTCCCCGGAGTGGACAACTTTCTTAGCAGTTAATACTTGACCTTGGATATATTGATCTTTCATGAGTTCTCAGGAGTGATCCATGGATCAGTATTTTCAACCGGCTATTTGAGATGAGGAGTATCATCACAAATGGACCTACCTGTATCACATTGACATAGAAGACAAGTAAGCTAGCACCATAAAAAATCAGCATAGGTCTAATTCATTAGCATTGATTAAAGATTGTTGTGGCCAGCTAGTTGTGCTGTGGAGCACTTTGAGTGCAGTCTGTAGCTCTTTCTAGGGGCACTTGCTAACTGGACCTAACCTGTACCACGTTGACATGAGACCAAGTAAGCTAGCTCCAGGTAAATGGCAAGAAAGTACTAAGATTCAAATGGATTTCATCCGTAAACCTCACAGATAAGATAAAAGTTCAGATGGACTGTTAATTAAAATAAAGTGTAGTACTCTTCCAGCACCTATCACTGCATTTAGTCTTATATGGGTCCTTGTGTAAGATACCTGGCCACTGTAACTGGGATGTAACCATAAGCTAATCATCAACTATTTTTTAGTTTCAGTAGATAGTCTCCATCAGATCTTTATTTCTAGTAGCAGCTGAGTTGATAATGGTTGTTCTAGTACCATCTATGTAAATCTTATGCATTCATTTAACCTGTATCAAATCAGAAGAGGTAAAGAGTAACATCAAACTTATCATAGAAAAAAAAACACTTACTCTGTGCAGGTTTCATTTGGTGGCATTTTTCTTTGTCGTATCTCTTAAAGCCGTATGATAATAGAGTTAGGTTCATATGTGCTATCCATAATTACAGATTTCAGTTCAGTGTTGAGGCCCCATACATGCAAGTGGATGGATTAACCAATCATTGAGTGAGTAAGGATATGTGGATCCGCTCCAGCCTGCCTTCATCCATGTCCAGGTATTCCTTTGCATAGATTGTACCAATTGCTCTACATTAGCCTCTGATCCATTAAAATGAACCTGGTTTCGTGTTTTCCACACTTGCCACATGACAACTAACCATATATTTATCCATGCTTCAGGTGTAACTTGTGGAAGTTTGCTGTCTGCGTGCTGTGAAAGTGTGGGTACTCCATTTGTAGTCCGAGCAGGTACATTAGCTCCTTTAATCCAGTATTCAATTTGGTTGCAGACCTGTTTTATATATCTACATTCCTGGAATAGGTGCTCCACTGTTTCTTGATGAGCTTTACACATATAGCATTTAATTTCCTGCTCTGCAGATATGACCTTCCTTTCCTATAATCTTTTATGAGTTGGCAACCCATTTTGTAGTAGTTTCCAAGCGTGTTCACTGACCTTCTTGGGTGTCACTTTATTCCATACCATCTGCAGCTCCTTAGCCGCCTCTTCAGTATATGTCTAAGTAGTGTTATTTCTGATATGTTGATATGCATCCTTTACTACATAGTTACCATCTTTACTCCCTCTGAATATGTACATGTTTCTTCCTTCTTGTTTTGGCTCTAGATCCTACAACAATGTACAAAGTGCAACAAATTCATTAGGCTCATTGCCTCTGAAGTTTCTCCTCCAATCCACTTGCCACTACCATCTATTGTTCTGCCATCTTCCAGAGTCTGCCACACATATTCTCTTGTTATTAGCTATGCTGTGTACCAGAGGAAATTTTTCGGCCAGAGTTGTACTGGTAGCCCATTTATCCAGCCAGAATCATACTCCTTTACCTGCTCCCATCTTTATCTCCATGCTTTGTTGAAACCATGATGCACTTAAAGTTTTTTGTAAGCTATTCCACCACTTAGAAGCATAAGCTCTCCCTCTTTGTTTGCCTCTCCAGTTAATGCTCAGATTTTCTGGCGGTTTCAGTTCCCTTAAATTTCCAACTGATAGCATCCCATGATCTGCATATCTATATTTCAAGATGTGTATCAGTAAGCTGTTTCACCTTGGATAATTCTGTCTCCCCATTTCCCCATCAAAGCCTTGTAAAATGCCTCTAAATTTCTTACTCCCATTGCTTCTTTCTTTATGTCTCTTGTTAATTTTTCCCAGAAAATCCAGGCCATTTTCCTTTTTTCTTGCGTGCTGCCCTAGAAGAATGTTCTTTGCCTTTTAACCAACTGTTTGATCACAGTATTTGGAGTCTTATAGAGGCTAAAGAAATGGGATGATAATACATTCAATACCGAGTTCAACATTACCAATTTGCCTCTCATTGAAATGAGCTTGTGTTTCCACTCTACCAACCTGTTGTCACACTCAATGACAGATTTCCATACGGGTTCTCTTCCAAAATTTTCTCCAGCTGGTAGACCTAAATATTTTAATGGTATATCATCAATTCTGCATCCTAGATATTGAGCCATTTTCTCCATTTGCAGTTGAGGGGTGTTTATACCAATGAGATGACTTTTGTGGTAGTTTATCTGAAGGTCCTGACAGTAATTCAAAATTTTTGAGGATAGCTTTCCATGTTTTCACTATCTCCCACGCTCCTTTACCAAACAAGATTGTGTCACCCGCAAATTGTAAGTGAGAAATGGGTAAGTTTTGCCTTTGCACCTTCACTGCCTGGAAGAAATTCAGTTTTGCGGCTGTGTTAATTAGGCTAGATAACCCTTGTGCTGCTATGATGAATAGGAATGATGATATAGGATCACCTTGCTTCAAACCACGTGTGGGATAAAACTCCTTTGTATGACTTCCATTAATTAAAATCAAAGCAGATGCAAACTCCAAAAGTTTTCTAATCCACCATTTCCAGTAAGGGGGAAATGCCATCTTTTCCATTACATCCGTTAGGTAGTTCCAATTGAGTGTATCATAAACGTTTTCGAAGTCCACTTTGAAGATGAAAATCTGTTTTTGGAGTTTCTTGGTTTCATCTATCACCTCATTTGCAATGACCACCCCATCCAATAACCTTCTTCATTTTATATAAGCCATTCGTTTTTTTGAGATTACATCTTCTAAAACTCCGCTGATCCTTTTAGCACGAACTTTTGTGATGATCTTGGACATACTCCCAATAAGTATTATTGGTCGAAAGTGTTGTACCTCCAATGGTTCTTTATTTTTAGCAATTAAGGATATGAATGCTTCATTACTTCCTCTGGCAAGTTTGCTATTTCTATAAAATTCCTGCATCATTACCATAATGTCTCCTTGCACCACTGTCAGGAAGTGTTTAATGAACTTGAAGTTCACTCCATCCGATCCTGGACTTTTCCTATTTCCACAACACTTGATAGCTGCAATAACTTCTTGTTCTGAAAAAGGCTGAATAAGTTGTTGTTTGGACATTACAGACAGTGGTTTGAATCTCATATTTGCAATTGTGGGACGGTTCCATGTTGTTTCAGTGAACCTGGAAGCAAAATGTCTCCTAAAGCACTCTTTTACAAGCTCGGGTTCCTCTATCCACACATCATTCTCCCATACTTCGTTAATATTGTTTCTTTTTCGATTGATACTGATCCACCCATGAAAGAAAGAAGTGTTTGCATCCCCCATTTTTAGCCAATTTACTCTGGATTTCTGATAAGTTACACTGTGATTTTTTTTATAGTATTTTGTAGTCTACTTTGAAGTTTTGCCAAATTTTGCTGATAGATAATACTGTCACACACTTTATTCCTTTGTTCAACTTCTATTTCCAGCCTTTTCAATTCAATTTTCAGCTGCTTCTGGTCATATGCTAAATCTCTAGGCGCTTGTTTGTTCCATTCCTTGATGTCCTGTTTTACAGCCTTTAGTTTTTCCTTAATTCTCTTGCTTGCATAACCTTCTAATCCATGACTTTTCCATGTGTTCTCCACAAGTGCATTGTAGTCCTCCATTTGGAGCCAAATGTCTAACACTTTCAGCGGCTTTGGTCCCCAATTCTGTACCTTATAATTCAAGCTGACTGGACAGTGATTTGATTCCTCTTTGTCTAATCCAATTTGAATCCAATCCATGTCTTGTCCTAACCATTTTCCATTTACTAAAAACCCGCCAAGCCTACTCATGGCCTTGAGTGATTTTAAATGCCATGTAAATCTTCTTCTTGTCATCCTTAAATCATATAGTTCCATCTCACTAACAAACTTACTGAATAATCTAATCTCCTGCTCACCGTGTTGTGATGCAGTGCCTTTTCTCTCATTTTTGTGCAATATTGCATTAAAGTCACCCATAAGACACCACTTTTCTTCATTGTTTCCTGTACATTCAGCCATAAACTCGTTCCAATGCTCCTATTTTCCATTCAGACTGTTCAGACCAGATACATTTATCATGTTTGATACCTTGTCTTCATTGTACCAGTGTCCTTTGATTCCTATGTATCCTGAGCCTGACACTATGCTTTCTCTTTTAAATTTCCTGCGGTTCCAAATGCACAACAGACCTCCAGACCGTCCTTCTGACCCTTTGTATACCCAATCAAATTCCAAATCATACCACAAGAATGTACACAACCTCTGATCAATCTGATCCATCTTAGTTTCTTGTAAACTAATGTAGTCTGGTTTCTGTTGCAAAATGAGATTTTTGACACTTCTCTTTTTGTCAGCTCCTCCAAGTCCTCTTACGTTGTATGTGACTGGTGATTTCTCTGGTGTTTTGTGAAAACTAGATGAGAACTCACTTTTGCCTCCCGCTTCATTCTTTTTATTGAGTTCCAGTAGCTTATTTTTGCAGCCTTTAACATCAGGTTCGTAGGATATCCCTAATTTATATCCTATGTTCATCATTTCTGTAACTTCCTTGATTTGTTGATTGACGGTTGATTCCTTAGTTTGTATAGCAGACTTTATATTTTTTTGCTTCACAGAGGTAAAGGCCAGTTGATCCATCCATTCATCGAGCACAACTTTGTTTTTATCCCTCTCTAGATCCTTTTCCTTGTGAGTTTGACTTCTAGTTTTTGGTCCAACACCCTTGCATACAGGAACTTTCTTCTTCCGAACAGATGTGTCTTCTTGACATTTTATTGTGGCCAGAGGAGGAAACTCAGCTTGATCCTGAGTTGAATCATTAGTTACTTCTAAACACCTCTCATCGTGCTCATCCTATTGATCATTACTAGAAATTTCTTTTACACTGCTCTGAATTTCGATCTACTGATTAACCACCTCTTGTGCTTGTTTGACCATATCCTGTTTGTTCATTTATGTGCCACTATCAGTTTCTGATAGCCCAACATTATTGCATTGTGGTGTATGATCCTCTCTTGTGTCTGTACACTCATTTAACTGACCTTCTTTTTCTTGAGTGGATACCTGCTTTTGTGGCACAACTTCTGAATGTATGTCTTGAACATTTTTGTAGGCCACCAGTCAACTTGAGCTGGCTTCCATTGCACCGTTAGTAGTGGTTGAGGATCCTGTTCCTCGGATTCCTCTAATATTATGTTGCTCACTTCCTCTATTCTATCTTTTGTTAATTGCTCTGTTGCTGCATGCTCAGAATCATCTTAAGTCTCATCTATGGTTCCTGTGGTTGACTCATTGGTGGTATTTGATTCAAGGTCATCTGTATCAAATGCTTCCTCATGCCAATTCACTTGGCTGTGTGGGTCTGCTACCCTTTGTTATGAGCAGATTGCATATCTATCAATCTTCACAGCTAATGTTTGATTGATCAGTTCCATCTTGTTCACCTCTATTAGCATCAGTGCAGCATCTAGGTAAAGTTTGTTTCTGGTATCTTCGTCTATCTTTTCAAATACACCAAACTGAGAACCAATAACTTTAAGTGTCTCATCATTCCACACCTGTATTGGCAGTCCTTGTACCTTGATCCAACATAATCTTTTGGACACCACATTAAAACCTTTTGATGGAGACCAAGGTGATGCACAAGCGATCCAGTTATCCAGCCATGCGCGATCTTTATTCAAAAGTTTTTTTAGATTACTTTTCTTTTTTTCCCTTAGTAAGATGTATCCAACCCCCATTGGACTTAGGTTAACTGACAAGTATCCATCCATTTTTAATGCCAGCTGAAGATTTCGCCACTCATTCTTTATTTTTCAGCTTGCATACATAACTGTCAGCTAGCCAAAGATTATATTTTACCGATTCCAGCAATCCTATTTTTCCCCATTATGACTGCCTCCATCGTCATTAGTATTGCTACATGAAGCCCCATTATTTTTTCCCATCCAATACGGGTATTCTTTCCTCACTAGAGGTTTAGTGGTCTTATGTCCTTTTTCCATTATTGGGATCCAAACCCGAGTGCTTGTCTTCCTCAGAGAAGTAACCTACCTTATTTGGTTCCTTTTAAAACATGCACAATTTGCTTGTAGCGTATATGAACCCAGCCATATATTATTTAGCTGAATAATCAGTGTGTTCAGATCATCAACATTTTCAAAATCCACAAATCCAAATGGCCGTCTGTCATTGCTTAATTTCCTAGCTACTGAGAGTTCCTTGACTTTGCCTTGTTTTCGAAAAATGCTTTCAATTCTTTCTTTAGGACAGTCATCTGGGAAATTCGTGAAGAAGAAATTTTGATTAAAGTTTACCTTTGAGATAGGGGCTTGTTGTTCTCTACTCATCTTCCCAGATATTCTTGGACCAAGTCTATGAAACAGAGGTATGGGTTTTTGATAACTCATAAGGGCATTCCTATAAGAAAAGCCCTCTCAGAACTCTGGACCTTGAACGACCCTCTTTACAGCTCTGATTGCTGCATGCCTTATATCCACTTTATTAATACCATCTCTAACAAAGTGGTAGCTTCTCTGGATGTGCTTTGTCTTCCTATGGAA
Organism: Pinguicula moranensis; assembly: GCA_028565015.1. Lineage (NCBI taxonomy): Eukaryota > Viridiplantae > Streptophyta > Magnoliopsida > Lamiales > Lentibulariaceae > Pinguicula > Pinguicula moranensis. The sequence goes on along the minus strand of JAOWBN010223393.1, from coordinate 10,153 downwards.
TTTTGGATCCTTAACAAAGTGAATTACTGTAGTATTGTCACAATGCGGCTCTACAGGATCATCGGGCCTCAGAGTCAAATCCAGGTTTAATGATTTTCTTCATTTGGGCGGGTTTCTAAGTTTCCATTGTTGCCTTACCAAACTTCTTGTTCCTCTTAGGGTTTTCCCATGAGTAACAACAACTTTAGCAGAGTATGCAAAAGCTAAAAATGTTTCATCCTCATGCTCAAGATGCTTAGCTATATCAGCGAAATTTTTGATGTTCACGTTATAAGACATCAGAGTTTTGAAGGGAGTCGATCGTCTGTCTTCCCTTTCATCAGGTAGATAAAGGATCACATTGTTGACTTGTTCAATCTCAAAATTTTTGATCCCGCCGGCCTTGAAATAGCGCATCATTGAATTCATAACGCGGAGGTGTTCAAGTACGGGTCTACTCGAATCGATTTTGTACTGCAACCAATCCAGATGCAAGGTACAAAGCCTTGTAAATGAAGTTTGGCCATATGCCTCTTTAAGTTTGCCCCATATAGACTTGGCCGTGGGCTACACATCATACGTGGGTCGTCATGCATGCAGTACAACATAGCATAACATGCACTGCGATCCTTCTTAGCCTATGCATCGTAGGTTTCACTTGTTCTCTCGGGTTCTTCCACAGTAATATGCTCTAGAATGTCTTTCTAATGCAGGAGATATTGAATCTTCATGGACTAGATGTCATGGTTCAATCTAGTTAACTTATTGCTGGCAGAGAGATAGGCTATCACGATAGCGAGTACCATTTCTACAAGTATATTTTAAGAGGGACATTAGGCACAATTTTAAAATTAAATTTTCTGTAATGAATTTTGATTATGTAATATGTTCGAAAATTTTGCTAGGGTCATAATCATCATGTCCTACAATACCAGAAATTTTTAAGAAAAACTAACTTTCACGTATTGAAACAAATTCAATGAAAAAACACAGAATAACACATACAACCAAACAGATTGTCACATATAATTATTAATTGTAATAATTTGGTGGTTATGCAGTAGAGCATTTTTAATTTATTTCGGCCAAACATTTGGCACATAGAATTGTTAACGTATAACAATTTGGTTATCTTTTAACACAGTTAAAAGAATTTTTTTTAAATCAATCAACAAATATGAAATTGATCAGAATGTGATCCTGAACTTATACGGCTAGCACCCGGGTAGTTGGTCGGGACTCAAGATCCAAAGCGGGACCTGCCTCCTAGACAGTATTGTCATTTCTCGTGAAGAGCCCATTTTTTTGGCAGGGTCACAAAGGTCCCTCTTAAAAACCAACCCTAAACAGTCCCTCACGAGTACGATTAATGCTGATTTTCTTTTAATTTCAAAATTTATGGTTATTTTGATCATCAAATTAAATTATTAACACCTAGTTAATTATTTTTTTATTTAGAAACCAATCCTTAAAAAAAACATAAGCATATAAGTATGCTAATTTATGTAATACACGTTTGCAATTAAAGAACGTATCTTGAAATAAACTTTTAATCATGTATGCTAAGAATTAAAAAAATTAATTGCACTTAGCAAGTAAAATAAATAATTCCTAATCATGCATACTAAGAATTTAAATTTAATTGCATGTAGTGTTATACTAATTAATTAATTTAACACATACATAATAACTAACTATAATTGATAAACAATTAATTTTCCGTAAATTAATGTCATATCCTAGTCAAATTTGTATCCTAATCACCAAGATTAGGATAATTCCTAGTTGATAGCACATAGCATATTAGGATAAGTTTTTTTGTTAAGCCAAAATTCATTAATAATAAAAGTATGTACAAACTTTCTTACCAGGTTACATAATTATTTATAAAATTTTGGCTCACCCAAAAAAAAAACTTTCTTACCAAGGATAAGAAAGTTCAAGCAAATTATAGAAAAACAGAAACTAAGGATACAGGGAAAATCAAAAAATACATTGTACATGCTGGTGTACATGTTGAGCTGGGGTTTTATCAAGGTAATGACTCCTGTAGTCATTACATGACAACTTGCATAGTTGAGAGTCAAGTGATCAATTTTGCCCACCTCTTTTGTACTCCTTCTCACTACCCTACAGCATATTAGGATAATTGCAAATCTGATTTGTATCCTAATCTTATAAATTAGGATAATTATTAAGTATATGTTAACAAATAACATAGATTAGGTTTTAATCATGCAACCATTACGTAATAAATATCTGAACAAAAATCCGATTTAAGAATTATTAATATAATTCATACGAGAACGTATTTATGATTATTAACTAACAATAATTACAAAAGAAGAATCCATGCAAAATTTAAGTGCATGCAACATTCATGCGAATAATTAACGTAACATAATAAATTCATGTAACAAAACAATGAATATAGTTTGTTTCTATCGAATTGGATATAAACGAATTTGAAAGAAAACAAGAGAAACAAATTCTGACTATTTCGATAGAAATGAATTCTGGCGAATTCATGAATTTTTTTACGAATAATCGTTCGAGCATAATCTGATTTGAAACTTGGCACTGATACCACTGTAGATTACTTATACATGTTAGAACGGATCTAATGAATAAACTAAATATGAAAATGGATTTGTACCTCTAATGTAGAAGCATATAGAACCGTAATTTGCGGCTCATTATATCACGAACACGAACTAGTAGTATACCATAGGCTCCTTGTAATCCACGTACTCAGATCTTCGCCTTCACAGATGATAAGGCAATAATTCTAGAGAGAAACTGTATACTTCTTTCTGCATCTCAACACATGAGAATAAAAATTGTGTGTATTGAATAGGCGTCTGATACATTCTATTCATAAGGAAAGATTAGAGTTTAGACCTAATTATGGTGGTAGAATCCTACCATAATAAGGACTTTCAATATTAGGTTATTAATAAATAATTACGCTAATTAATTCAATTAGACTAAAAACATAGTTTTTCTTACAGTCTTGCCTTCAAAATAGCCATGCTAAGGCGTGAATGATCCTTAAGAGTCTCTAGTTATTGGACTTCATTTTTAACTTTGATCTATTAGGAATTCTAGGATGTTAAATGCTTAATTCTTGTATGTTTAAGGCATTTCCATTTTTTTTGGAGTTTGATTTTGTTTTGGAGTACTTGGGTTGGGTTTCGATTTCTGTTTGTTTGGTTCTGATATGTGTTATGTTATCATGGTAGCTGGCATTGAAGTGTAAATGTGTTAACTCACCTACATGTGGACTTTTGCTTTAGACAGTGTTGAGATCTTTGGTGCTGCTATCAAATCCCCCACACTTGCTTCTTTGCTTGTTCTCGAGCAATTATATGATAGAACAGACACATGACTTATGACACATGACTCAAAATTCTGGAAAAACCAGAATGAAGAAAAGAAAAGAATAAAGAGAAGAGAAGGGAACCATAGAAGTAGCATAAAAGGTGTGCAGCCCTTGCACAAAATTTTTAGTGGCACTCCCTTTCAGTGTAGGGGTTATAAGGTCCTAAATCCCACACACTGATCAACTGCCGCTCTCTAATTAAAATAAGTGTTGGAAAATTACCAAAAATCATATCTTACCTTACCATTCACCGTATCTAAACAAAGAATTGGCCTCAGAACTTCAACCTAAGGTAAGGATTTCTACCTATCTCCTCTAATGCTCTTCTCCTCAAATGAACCAGAGCAGCCTATCCCATGAAAAACCTCCTTTATCTCCCTTATATCTTCAAAGAAAAGATCAGAATGAACCTATCCTCACTTTTTCCTTGGATCCTTAAAAGGTTTTCATCCAAGCTTCACTCTTTCTTTCCTCTCTCTTTTTTAGCCTCTCAATTTTTTGCCATGATCTAGAGTCATGCTGAGGCAAAATGCTTTTTTTTTTGCCATATGGTCTTTTGTTCCATGGATCCACTTATCATAAGTCAACCACCTCCCCCAATACTTATTTATAACCGAGTCTCTCAGTCCAGGCAGGCTGCTAAAACAGTGTGCATAGAGATCTTATAAAATAAATAAGTTAGGGTAGGTGGTATAAAAAATGAGTAGTGTCATATGTAAGTAAAATGCTTCAAGTGTCTTGACAGTAGGATGACAAGTTAGGCCTTATATGGAGTTGATGGACTAAAATCACAACTAAAGGTCTAACTCGTGTTCAAGGTAGTTTAGTGATTTGTTTTGATAGATAATGTATTCTAGGATATGAAAATGTGGTGCCCAACATCTGATGATGTGTTATATCCGTGGGTGTAGAGCCCATGACTTAGGTAGTTTCAGCTACCAAACCAGCCAGAAAGAAGAGAGAAAGGCTTACTTTGAGTGGGGTCTGGTTTAAATGTCTCAGCTACCAAACCAGCCATAAAGAAGAGAGCAAAGAACAAATAAGACTTGTCATGGAGTTGATGAAGAGGTAGAGCTCTGATGTTTTTGTACTATTCCTGCAAAAAGCATTATTCATCAAACAAATAAATATAAAGGAAATCAAATGACCGAATGTAAATGAGTTTAAAGATCTAAAACAATGGGTTGCCTCCCATTCAGTGCAGGTTTAAATGTCTCAGCTAGACTTGTTGATCTTCAGTATTCATAGATGGGGTCCTGAAGCATCATAACCACTGCTTTATCCTCGGGTAGAATGCCTCTGTACAGCTTCAACCAATGGCCATTGACCTTGAAAGTATTGGTGCTATTTTTCTGAGTCTCATTCACAGTCATGGATGCATATTATATGACATGACTGGCTCTTCCTGACTTCTGTCCAAGCACAACACCAACTGCAAAGTCATTGGCATCACACATGATCTCAAAGGGGATCTTCCAGTTAGGTGCTCTCATGATTGGTGCTGCTGTAAGGTGATCCTTCAGTTCTTCAAACGCCTTATTGCATAGGTCCTTAAACTCAAAACTTACTTCTTTCTGCAACACTCCACACAATGGGGTTGCTATTTTTGAGAAATCTTTGATGAAACGCCTGTAGAAACCTGCATGTCTAAGAAGGATCTCAACTCTTTCAGATTAGTAGGATATGTTAAAGATTTGATCACTTCAACCTTAGCCTGATCCACCTCAATGCCTCTAGCAAAGACTACATGGCCTAAAACTTTGCCTTGTTCTACCATAAAATGGCATTTTTTCGAATTCAAAACAAGGTTAGTCTCAATGCATCTTTTTAGTACTAAGGACATGCAATTCAAACATGAATCAAAATCATTACCATATACTGTAAAGTCATCCATAAAGACCTCAATAAAGTGTTCAACATACTCAGAAAAGATATGATCATACACCTCTGAAAGGTGGCTGGAATATTGCACAAACCAAAAGACATTATCCTATAAGCAAAAGTACCAAAGGGGCAAGAGAAGATGGTCTTCTCTTGATCTTTTGGATGAATGGCCACCTGAAAATACCCTGATAACCATCAAGAAAACAATAGTAAGTTTATTTGGCAAGTCTTTCAAGCATCTGATCAATAAAAGGTAAAACAAAAAGATCATTTCTGGTCACAAGATTCAGTCTCCTATAATCAATGCACACTCTCCAGCCTGTCTGCTTCCTGGTTGGCACCAACTCTCCTTCTTTGTTCTCAAATACTGTGGCTCTTCCCTTCTTTGGTACTACCTGAGTAGGGCTAACCCACTGCTATCAAAAATGGGGTAGATTATTCCAGCTGAATAGAGTTTAAGCACTTCATTTTTTACAACTTCCATCATGGGAGTATTGAGCCTTCTTTGTGGTTGCTTGGCCGCCACTGCTCCTTCCTCCAGGTAAATCTTGTGCTGGCAGATGGCTGTACTAATGCCCTCAATGTCTGCTATGGTACAACCAATGGCTTCTTGATTCTCTTTCAAGACAAAGATTAGCTTCTCCTTCTGCAACTCAGTCGGTTTATTTGAAATGATTACTGGCAGTGTTTCATTTGCTCCTAAAAATTCATACTTGAGGTGTTCTGGCAATGGTTTCAACTCTACCTCTGGAGCCTTAAGAATAGAAGGGATGAGATTTTCTGATGGCAACTCCAACGGAAAAGCTTTCCTCCCAAAAACAGCAAAAGGAAGGTGCTCCAGCTGAGCCACTTGTTCCTGCAAATTAGCTGATAATAATTCCAAAGAATGTTCAGAGAAAAATGGTTCTGTTAACATAGTGTTTAGATGATCTTCAGCTTCAAGTTTCGAAATTCTATCAACACATGAATCAACTAAATCAACAGTGAAAACTTCATAGTCTTCAGGTGAATATCTCATGGCTTCATTGATGTTGAATTCCACCTTCTCTCCACTTTCTCTCAATTGTCAATGAACCTGTGGAAACATCATCCTAGTGCTTGCTATCTTGATAAAAGGCCTGCCTAGCAAAATAGGTGCTGAGATCTTGTCTACCTCCATATCCAAAACATAAAAGTCGGCAGGAAAAATCAAAGAATCAACCATGACAAGCACATCTTCTACTAGACCTTTAGGAAATACAGTGGATCTATCTGCTAATTGTATAACTACTATAGTTTCTTGCAATGGCCCTAAACATAATAAACCATAGAGTGCAGCAGGCATGATATTGATTAAAGCTCCTAAATCTAGCATGGCTCTAGCAATTTTCACCTTTCCTATGGTGCAAGGGATAGTAAACATACCTGGATCAGCACACTTTTTAGGGAGTTGCTGCTGCAAAACAGCAGAAACTTGCTCACTCATTTTGATCTTCTTCTCACCATTCAGTTGTTGCCTTCTCTTGATGGTGCAGAGTTCCTTAAAAAATTTAGCATAACGACGTACATTTTTAATCAAGTTTAGCAAATGAATATTTACCTCACACTTGCTGAAAGTTTCTAGCAATTCGTTGTCCTTCTCTTTTTTGTTCAAATCTTTCATTGCCTCGGAAAAGGAGTTTGTCCTTGTTGTGTGTTGAAGGGTTCTTTATCTTTCCAACTGCTGGTCTTTCCATTTTTTCCAGAAACCTTTGCCCCTGCTCTAGCAGCATCAACAACATCAGATTTTTGCTGTGCATCAGGTTCTTTCTCCTTCGGTGCAACTACTGTTTTGGCAAGTTCAGAGATAACCAGTCCACTTCTCAATGTTATGACCTTAGCTTGAGACTTGGGGTTGGTCTCAAGTTGAAAGGGCAACTTCCCTGATTCACGAGCATGTAGCTTGTTCATGGAATCAGCAAGCTGGCTCACATGCTTCTCCAAGTTGTTGATGCTGCTCCTTTAGTCCATTTGTGCCTGCATATTGCCTTTCTGCATCATGATCAGTACCTACATCATCTCTTCCATGGAGACTTGTCTTGGTGGCATCCTGAAGTGCTGTGGGTTCTGGATGTTGCTGGTATTTCCATAGCTCATATTTGGATGAGGCCTGAAGTAGGTGTTCCCATAGCATTGCCTCTGATTTCTCTCTTGAAATCCCATTGAGCAGACTTCATTTTTTGATTCTTCTTGTAGTGTAGGACACTGATCCGTGTGATGATTAGTCAACAAATGGATATGGCAAACAACAGCAGCTGATTTCTCATCTCTCTGGATCAGCCTCCTCACTGCAGCTTCCACAACCTCAACCTTTCTCTGCACCAATTTGACTCCAGCATCTGTCTCCTTCAGTTTCCTGGCTGCTGTTCTTCTGCTTTCATGTCTGGAGCTCTCAGCCAACTCCTCCAGGATGCTGTCAGCTTCAGCAGTAGTCTTATTCAGCAAGCTCCCTCCAGATGCAGCGTTCACCAGGCACCTATCTGTGATAGAAAGTCCATTAAAGAAGTAAAGGGTCAAATCCTACACATTGAATCCATGGTAAGGACAGCTAGCTACTAGGCGATTAAATCTGTCTCTGTACTCATATAGAGACTCTTCAAACAGCTGCTCAACATTTATGATCTCCCTCTTCAATTTGTTCTGCTTGGTGGCAGGGAAATATTTCTCCAAAAACAGCTTCTTCAGCTGCATCCAATTGGTGATAGTGTTCGGATGGAGGTAGTAAAACCATTATTTTGCATTGCCTTTCAAGGAAAATTGGAAGGCTCTGAGCTTGATGACATCCTAAGTCACTCCTCTTGTCTGCATGCTCGTGCAAATGGCATGAAATTCAGATAAATGCTTGATAGGAACCTCTCCAGCCAAACCAGCAAAAGATTGTAGCTGATGGATAAGTCCAGATTCGAGCTCAAAAGCTGTTCCAGCAGGTGGATCTGGGTATTGCACTCATGTCTCCTGTTCATTATAGTTAGGAGCAGTCAATTCCTTCAAGGTTTGCTGGTTAGTACGTGCCATATCTCGTTCAGTAGCAGGTTCGTCCTCAGGATCATAAATGCAGTTTGCAGCACTTTCTGTTGTTCTTGCTGGAACTGGTTGCTTTTGTGGTTTTTCTTGTCTCTTTCTCCTGTGAAACAACCTCTCTACCTCATTGTCAAAGGTAAGATTATCAGTAGGTGGCTGATTGTGCATAAGACAACAAGCCACAAGAAAAAAATCAATGAAACAGTAACTTATCAGAACTCAAAAATTGAAATTAGGAGCAAAGAACACAATTGCCTTTCCCTGGAAACGGTGCCAAATCGATGGATTGTTTTCTTCAGTGTCGTGGCTGGAAAACTATCTCAAGGTTATCCTGAATCATACTACACAAGCGAAGGGGTAGCAAGTGGATAACGAAGGGTCGAATCCACAGAGAAAGGTGATGTAATCTGCACTGCCTTTTTTCTGATTTGTTGCTGTCAAAATCATAAGAAATGTGGGGGAATTTGTTTCTAATAATTACTGAAACTATAACTGGCGAACTAAGGATGATGTTTAGGTGAAATATAAAAAAAACGGTTCTGCTGACCTTAAATCCATGAGAACATGCCATCAAGTTGACTGGATCATAGATGTCTTTATCTGCTTTTAATGATACTTAATGTGTGGTTTTTAAGCCACTGCTTCTCTTCTTGTAGTCTTAACTCGTTAACCAGGTAGTTAACACATTCACTCTATAATCAGAGCCGCCTTAAGATCAAGGAAACCTCATTAAGTATGTGATTCTAAGAGTTTTAACCGAATCCCTTCCTCTACACATATGGTTTTCTAGTTACTTCTTCAAAGAAACAGACTAACCGCCCTCTTTGATTGAAGAAGTTGCTATCAGTTAAGGCTTAAATGAACTAACCGTACATGCAAGTCCCTACTAGTTGTTGGTTCAGTTATTATCAATTTAAATGGCCAATCTAAAACAACAAAAACAGAAACATGCACAAGTGTATCGACAAACTTAAAATCAGTACTAATATCTTGTTTCTTGACCTACACCTCACCAATTCGTTTAGGCATTCTCAGGATATGCAGATCAGCAGAAGAATGATGGATTTTAGCCAAGCATAATTTGGAGCAACAACCTAGTTTTAGCATAAGTTTTTGTATTCCTTTTTTCTGCCCCCTTATACCCCTGTCACCCCTCTACTTTATACACATAAAACTGCCCAAAATAGATAAGATAAGAAGGGTAACAGATCCCCTGAAAGTAGGGATCTCCTGGACAATGGATAAGAAAGTTGCTCCAATATGTTTTGACTGACTTTTCTGCTTCAGATTTTTCTTGAATGTGGCATATATGTTTTTGTCTGTAAGTTGTATAGCAGCACGTGCAAGAAAACTCCTGAAGACTTATAGAGAAAATTGTGATCTTCAGCAAAACAACAAATATGTCAAAACAGAATATTTTTCTGCTCTGCATGCTGGTCAAGTTCATCACTTTCCGGATTTTTCCTGAACTTCTGGTCTGCTGAAATCCTTGTTTCAGAGCTTCAGTGTGTACCTGAGCTTCATGTGAACGTCTACTTTAGGTGTCTCATGATAAATCACTCTGATGCACTTATGGTAGTCCCTGGAAAATGCTTCACAATCAGCTTGGTCTGTTGCTCTTTTTTTATGTTTTTCTACTGACTGACTTTTCTGCTTTCTTGTTTGCATATTCTGATTTTTGTCATTTAGACTCAGATGCTCATTCCTTGTATGATAATGGACCTGAACTTGAGCAGCAGTGGGATGAAATCAGCAAGATCAGCAGGATCTTAGACTTTTGAAACACATTGGAGTAGAAGCACTAGAATAAGCACTCTTTTGAGGTTGCACTTGCTCTCCTTCGTGATATCCCTGACAATCTGATTGTAG
>JAOWBN010223382.1:0-13068 GCA_028565015.1 Pinguicula moranensis | reverse complement strand
ATGAATATGAATTATAAACAAAATGAAGAAAAAAATAAAAATTGAAAAATAATGCGGTCTAAACGGGTCCCGCCCGTATCCGCCCGAATTAAAATTTGAAAAACCATATCCGCCCGTTTTACTAAACGGTTTAGCCCGGACCGCCCGTTTTGCAGTCCTAAACCGCCTAAAACCGCCCGTTTTTTAAACGGGCGGGCAGAAAAACGGTCCGGACCGGGCTAAAACGGTTTTGGCCTGTTTAACCCGGACCGGATGCCTCTCTCTAAAATAGATGGTTGCTCACCAATTGTCATTGGAGAGGGGAATTAATTTTTATTGGCAGATTCTCTAAACTTGTTCTTGCTTCCAATTCAATTCCAGAAAATTGTACGATTAAGATCTACAACAAATTCTAAATCCTTCAATTCTAAATTCTAAAATGCAACAAATCCTATTTGTGTAAAATTAAAATAAATATGTATATATACACCCACCAAAAAATAGTATGTATATATGTAGAATAACAAAATAATTTCGTCCTTTAAATTTATACTTTTGGCCTTAACTTCAAGTTCATCAAATTCTTTTGGGATGATATCAAAACACATTTCTGTGGCTGGTATTAAGGAGTTTCACATAAATGGGACTCTGCATGGAAGCTTAAATACTACAATAATCACCTTGACCCCTAAAAAAAACTATCATGTTGGAGCACTTCAGGCCCATTTCCATATTTGGTTGTGTATATAAAGTTATGTCTAAAATATTGGCAAACTGAATGAGTCTAGCGGTGGATAAATTGATAAATGTGAACCATCCAACCTTCATTAAAGGAAGGGCCATTGGGGATAGTATCGTGTGTGCCAATGAAGTTGTTCATTATGCCAAAAAGTCTAGCAAGTAGTGTATGTTCCTCAAATTTGACTCTGAGAAAGCATACGACTCTATCATGACAATGTTGAAAAAGCTAGGATTTGGGGAGAAGATGTGTAGGTGGAAATACATATACCAGCACTTATCTACTGCACCTGGATGCATCTCTGTCAATGGGAGCGGTATTGGAACGTTCTCCTTTAAAAGAGTTATGAGGCAGGGGAATCCTCTAGCCCCCTTCCTCTTCTTGGTAGCTGCTGTAGGCCTAAGTTTGCTTCTGGAGAGAGCTAAAGAATTACACATACTATCAGGTATCAAAAAGTCGACTATTTGGGGGTGAACACTACTTAGCCTAAACTACAATACTGAACTACTAGATTGAACTCTTATTTGGGTGTGTTGAGGGTGGAGTCCCCAAATCACCCATACTTAAGAGATCTAATCTCAGCCGTAGATGCCAATATAATCTGACGGTTCGAAGACAAATGGACGTATCGATTGGTGTGATCAATCTGGAGCGTTCAAATGATTAAAGAGATCCAACGGACAATAATAGAGCACTGAATCCAGAAATCGTGATCGTCGGATCAAAGAAGATGGACAGACTAGATGAAAGGAAGGAGAAGATGAAGTCACAACCGTCGGATCACTTAACAAAACAGAAGTCGAGGCATTCAAACCCTATTTTCAAGAACTGATTAGGGCTTCGAGAACTCTCTCAATCGACTCATCTCCTCCGCGAGTTCCCGATGTCTTACCACGATATTATCCGAGCAAATCCCACAAGAAATGTACGAAAATGGCGACATCTGATCTATTATTGTTGTTTTCGTCTCAAATCTAGTTGGAAAGTGTCATAGCACTTCGGTGATACGGCAAGTTTGCCGGAATCTGTTTCAAATCTTCGTAAACTCTGTTGTAATACTATTTGGAAGGAGAGTTTGCTCCAGTGACAATAAAATCGAGAACGAGCGACTGGATTCAGTGCTCAACGTGGATGTACTCAGGGTTTACTCTGGGAAACCACGGGATTTAGTATCGGTGTCCTTTAATCTTTTCTTACTCCCTTATTTACGACTATTGTTAACAAACAAGTAAATTTTCACGGGTTGTTCAAGTTTTGTATGCAGGTTTGGTTCAAGAAATTCTAACACAGGGATTCCTGCCAGTAGATTGATATAAGAAATTCATAGCATAAGCAGCGTGTGATACAACAGTAACTGGTTCAAAACAGGCGCCACCAGGTTGTATTGGACTACAATCTATCCCCTGGCCGCAAGCATAATCAATATTTGACTGCAATTGAGCATCAGGTATGCTGGGTCGGGGAATACACCAACCTGCTGCTGGCGTTGGCACTGGATTCACCACCGGTGTAGCCAGAGTGGTGGGAGCAGTGGGAGGAGTCACCTGTGCTGGGGGAGAAATGGGAATTGAAGAAGTTGGATTCTCAGTGTTCGTTGGTGCAGGAGCCAAGGGTGTGTTGTTAGGGTTGGAGATGTTGGAGTTGGTGAGGAGTCTAGGAAAATCCAATCAAGACACACAATTTAGAACTTTTCAAACAAGATAACAGTTCAAGAACATGCTGTGTCATAAAAGGTAATCAGATACTATCTGAATTCGAGAGTTTATCATACCACTATACCAGTGTGCCCCTTGAAAGACCAGCATCGTAAGTCATGGTAAGGCAAGGCTTAAAGAGACCGATGGTTTCAGGTTTTCATTGTATGCTTTTGCATTGTCCAAACTAGTACCCTTTTCCATAGGATCTCCTCTATAAGGCCAACCAGTTTCGGCAACAACAATCTCAACGTCACTAAATCCCATAGCTTTTAGAGCAGAGTGCACAGCATCAACCTACGAGCAAAAGATCGCGGGACTGTTAACTATCAGCTACCAAATGGGGATACAGCATAGCTTGAAGATGCTAATAGAGGTGCGCGTTTTGGCAGAACAAGGACTAGAAAGATGATTCTAAGCTCCATATAAGGTGTGTAAGCAAGTAACTTAACTGTGCATCGAACATGTTCATATATTTAATACCGCTTCCAGCACCTACCCTTCCAGCATTCGGTTGGAACAAACAAAATGCTAGTGTTTCAGGCCTGGGATCACTCTGATATGCAAAGAGAAAAGGTTTATGGATTTATCATTAAAGGTGAACCATTCGCTTTATGAAATTGTAGCAATGCTTTCATGGTGTCACCATATCCAAAAGCCCCAGTTGATGGAGGATCTGACTGGCTCAACACGGCCATGGAGTTTACCGTTGACACCTTAACCTTCCCACCCAAAGCTGCTGCCATTAAACTTATGTTGTGAGCTTTCCCAAGCTTACAAAACATTTCATCACATAAGGTTAATGGTGTCTTTGCAACAACATCAAATGCTAACATTTAGAGAAAACGCTTAAAAATAACTTTGTAAATAATCAGTAGAACGTTGGTGAAAAGTTGTTGCTAAATAGAGAAACAGCTTCAAAGCAACTTAAGTTATAGAAAAAAGTTACTCAAGACTAACTTTTCTAGTAGTATGCATCTAAAAATTAAAAAAGCAATACTTAATTCTATAATACCACTTTTCTTACTTGAAGTCCAAATTTTTTTGATATTTTAACTTCATTGAAGCTAACCTATGCAAAAATGGTATCAGTAAAAAGACACTTTCCCAATAGTACTTTAGCATCTAAAAATTTTAGAACTTAAAAAAAATTAGAAACTCTTTTGCAAAAGCAGTTCCAAACACTAGCTAAGCAAAAATGGTATCAAATAGCACAATCATGCCTCTGTTTTCACTTCATCACTACAACCCATATCTGAAGGCAAGCATCAAATCAAAGTTATAACTATTTACCTGCATTGAGGGCATTCTGGACATTTTGCATTGCGGGCAGGAGCTGAGCCACCAGATTCGGATCCGGTGACGTCACCACTTCGTTGCCGATCGAAACCACGATGATCTTGCTAGCAGGAGAGTACACAAGCACATTCGAATAGACCCAATTACCCGCGAAATTCGGGTCGGACGCCAGCGCCGGAATGTCCCCATTGGCGGCGCCGATCACGATCCCGATGCCGGTGTTCGCCAAAGCCTTGATGATAGCAGGATCGGCGCCGTACAAACGAACCTTCTCGATGCTCGTGGATTTCAACAGCCGCGCCGTCGCTTCCGGAGGAGGAAGGTTATCCGCCACCTGGCCGTAATTAATTCCGACGAAAGACTGCGAATCTTTGGGGTGGGGGTGGGGGGAATTGAAAAAAAAAAAGAATCAGGGGATTACAAAGTTACCCAATCAATTTCTCAGAGATAAACGCAACACTACGGTGAGAATTTCTACTTGTTACTCAAAGAAACACAACTTTACTGCACTAGAAATCGCGGTAACTTCTCAAAGGGGGTAAATCAGCCGAACAAAGCTTGAATTGGAAGTGATAACTGAAACCCAACAACGATCAACATACCGGCGAACTCCGCAGACAATAGTAGAACAGAAAGCAGCATAAATAGTAATGGTGCTGAAAATCTCAGCATAATTTGAGCCATAGCCATGGCAAAACATATCTCCATTCCCAGTATGCCAATCTGCCGAGGTGGTATTGTACAAAGAAGATGAGTTCAACGGTACAATGGTATGATCTGGACAAACTTGCACGTGTTTTTGCGGGTGTTGTTTATTCCCAATGGTCTCGTATTCATCAACTGGCACTGGCAGTATAAAGGTGAGGAGTAAAAGTAAGACTCAAGAAGGAAGTTTAGCTAATGGGAATACAAACCAACGAAGCAAGAAGGAAAAAGCAGGGGCCCCGGGGGGAAATGCGGATAATGGGAGAGGTGAGGATAGAGATTTTAAAAGATGTCGAAATATTTGGGGATCATAACTCCATATACGAACTCTTTGCCAACTAGAAAGGCAAATTTAATAACGGCAATCATTGCTTGCCTGTTGCCTTGCTCAATAATGGCTATTGAATTGAAATTGAAGCTTGGAAATAAATGAAAGTTTTGGTCACACCAGCTCGGCGGAAAAACACAAAACGAGTGAGGGTGGGATGGAGGGAGAGGTAAGATATATTCTGAGGCAAGTTTGGTAGCCGAGTTATAGATGATTTAACTTGGTTTTTGTCGAATAATCCAAGTTTGCATGCTGTTTTTTGGTATTCCGTCTTTCAATTTGCTTGTCCGTTGGATTACTTTTCGGGCAGGGACAACCCGATAAAGTTGGGCAAAAATATGAAATTTAACTCCACCATCATGGTGGGGTTGGAGTAAACCAACTTAATCCGTACATATGAAATAACTTTTTTTACCCTTAATTTTCACAATATTTACGTTAATAGTTAGCTATTTAAACAAAAAAATCATTTAAATTATCTAAATAAATTAAATTAATTGATATATTAATTAAAATAAATTAAATTAATTAATATAATAATTTAAATAATTTAAATTGATTAATATAATGATTTAAACAAATTAAATTAATTAATATAATAATTTAAATAAAATTGAAGTAGTTTTTTTAATTTATCGGGTATAACTGTATAAGTAAGGGCATATTAGTAATTTAAGTTAGTAATCCGTGTAGGAGTGAGTAATCCGTGTTTTGAGTGACGACTACCAAACGTCCTAAACCAACTATAGAAAAAACTTGAATGTCCCCTACCAAACACACTTACTCGTGTTAGCCCTACAGTAGTCCGCGAATCTGATTTACTCCTGCCCGACTACCAAACTGACCCTAACTAGGGATTCTTATTATTTTTTCGGTATTCGTTTTTATGAAAATGGATACCGAATCCATAATAATCGATTTCAATTTTGGGTATCGAAATCGATAGTCAAAATCGAAAAATCGATAATTATTGGTACTAGTTTTTGTTGATTTTATTTGTCAATTTTTTTCAATTTTTAATGTTTTTTTATTAATTTAATTTATTTTTATTTTAAAAAATTAGATTCAGTTGATAATTTTAGTTATAATTAATAAAAAAACTTATAGAAACATTGTTAAAAAATGATAATATTATACGATAATTTTTAATTAACGCTTTAAATCATAACAAATTCAACTATAATAGTTCATGGTACACAACGAAAAATAAGTTCAAATGTCATAAAAAAAATTCAAAAATAAGTTCAAACTCCATAACAAATCAAAACATCAAAACATATTCAAATTTCATAAAAAAATATAAAAAAATTGAACCAATAATAAATAAAAAAAATATATTGAAACATAAAAAATTCCGTAAAATGATGCTTTTTTTTGTATTAAAAAAAACAATCGATTTCTATTTTTACTAACACTGAATCAATAAAAAATTGAAACATATATTTGTCAGTTTTATTTTTTTTGAACTAAAATCGATATCGAAATCAGAAATTATTGAGTTTTGGTATTGGTATGGAATCGATTTTGTTAAAAATTAAACCAACAATTTTTTGCTCCCCCTAAGACTAATGACAAATTCAAAAAATTTACACTATGAAAATTAAAGGAGTATGCCCATGGCTCCTCCCTCTACCACTGCATAAGTATCAATATTAGGGGCCTATTTAGGATTGTCGCAGCGCAGTTGCAAATTTTAACGAAACCCCCCCTCAAATAATCTGGATGTCTTAAGGATCAAGAGTATTTTTTATAGTATGCACCTCTTAAAACATACTATTTTAATATACTCTTGGTCCGATAAAGAAATGAATATGTAATGTGTATATATTGCATAACTAAGATCTAATTTAGCCCAATAGTTGAAATTATTTCCTTTTGCCTTGATCAGAATTTACTATTTAGAGATTTGAGAAAACTACTGGGCTGATAATGATTGGGCCCATTTACATGTACTATTAGCCCCATGGATATTTTATAAGCCCAATGAGATTATGGAAAAAGAAAATGCATAGCCAATTAGTTAACAATTTATTTTAAATGGAATCGTTCTTTTCCGTCTGACACGCTTTTGATTCTCATCATTTCTCATACGAATCTTCTTATCCACGGAAGATGACGAACGGCGGCGGCGGCGGCGGCGGCGCGTTAAAGAAGAAGCAGCGCGTGGGCAGCAGCAGCCGTCTCTCCTCCTCTCTCCCCGAACACGATTCATCTCTCAACTGCGGAGCTCTGCCGGAAGGCTCTCACAAGCAAACGAGTCTCCGCCGCTCATCCTCACACGCTGTCCTCCCGGTCGGTAGTGCAGTGGCCGGAGGATTCAACGACGACGCGACGGCTGATGTTATCCTCTGCCTCATCCCCGATCGAGATTATCCTCAGTCAGAGTTGCACGAGGCGTCTTCTTCATCTGTGGATCAGACCGAGATTCAGATCCACCTTCACTCGCACGTTCTTCGCCGTTCGGAGTACTTCGCGGCGCTGCTATCTAACCGCTGGCAGCAGCTGAATGAATCGTCGTCGGACAATTTCGAAATTAGCCCCAAGATTCACCGATTCAAGCTTCATGTTCCGGCCAATTCCGAGTCTGTGAACAACCATTTGACGGTACTGAAGCTTCTCTACTCCGACAATGTGCTGTCCGCCATTGAGAGTGTGTCGACTGCTCTTAATTTCCTCCCAATCGCTCTCGAATTGCTTTTCGAGGACTGCATTAAAGCTTGTGTGAAGTTCCTCGAGGCGGTACCTTGGTCTGAAGAAGAGGAGAAAAGGGTGTTAAATTTGGTTCCTCTTTTGAGCGATGAAGAATCAAAGGAGATTCTCGGCAGGATGTCTCCTGTGAACAGTGAATCATCTGAGGAAATGCTTCACGGATTGATCCTCTCCGCCATTCACAATCATCCGAACATGGCTTTTGCAAAGGCATTTGTAGCGAAGCTTCTCAGGGATTTTTCGTCAAGGGAGTCAGCAAAGCGGGTCTTAGATAAGGCGTTTGAGAAGAGTTTGAGGGTTGTGAAGCAATCACTGGAAGAGTACTCTAGTCCGGATTTTAGAGGGGATCATAACGAGACTGAGGCAATTCAGAGGCTGAATCTACATACTGCTATGACTAATGGGAAACACTTGTTATGGTTGGTAGAGAGGATGATTGAGTTGCAAGTTGCGGATACAGCAGTCAGGGTGTGGAGTGAGCAGTCATCATTTACTGCAGATTTACAGAGAGCACTTCGAGATGATGCGTGGAGAAACATTGTTCCAAGTCTCCCTGCTGTGGTTCTTCGGTGTACTAGCAGGCTTGCCAATGCTGTTGCCACGGGGAACATTTTAGCAGCTAGACAGGTTATCCCTTTAAACCAGTTGGCTCTTGTTCATTGTTTGAAGCTTTGGCATGCCAAACTTTAGATAGCAGGTTATGTATCTTCCCATTGAATCTCCATACATTTCAGATACGTTGGGTTTATGCTCATATACCAGTTTCTTGAATACTTGAGTTCTACAGGTGGTTGGTGATATTTAAGCTTAGTGGTTCCATGGTTTAATCTCTACTGGTTAAGAAATGATGTCTAACTTACTATGAGCCAAGAAATGATGTTTAAATTACTACCAGTCATGTTTAACTTACTATGAGTCAAGAAGTGATGTTTAAATTACTATCAGTGAAGAAGTAATGTTTGAATTTCTCTAGGTCAAGAAGTGATGTTTAAATACTATAGGCACAGTAGATGAAATGTTCAAACTTCTGATATTTCACCAGAAGCATCTTGAATTCTTATGTGACATGCTACTTTTCTTTTACCTATCAGCTTGTCATTAGCTATCCTACTCTTGTGTTCAACAGGTGAGGATGAAGCTTGTGAAAGAATGGCTTCCTGTTCTGATTATATGCAAAGATAGTGTTTCAGTTATGGGGCCAAATCACAAATCACTCTACCAGGAGTTGGAAGAAACATTTTTAAGGATTATATCTACCCTCCCTTTATCAGTTGGACAGGAACTTCTGCAGCAGTGTTTGAGCTTTTCGACTCGCAATGTCGATGACTGCCCTCATTTGGTTTCTGCATTTACTACCTGGTTTCGACGTGCTAACCTTACGTTCTTTGATCAACTTTCATGAGTAATGGTCATTTTACACTCGAAGATGGATGCAAAGCTGGTTGCTCTCAAGTTTGAGAACACGAATACTGATATCTCCTTTCGCCAATATAATCTGTTTAGTTGGCTGTAGAACTGTGAAGTTGACGTAGAGATCTTTTCCATTGTATATAGAACGAACAACCCAGTTCAATTTGGTGTTATGTTGACACCTTTGAAACAGATCCTTGTGGTTTGTCTACTTTTTTTGGCTGTAGAACTGTGAATAATTTTAAGTTAACCTGGGTGTTGGAACCATTTTTGGCCCAATTGATCATGGATCCATGTAAAGCTACCTCTTCACATGAATCGGGCCAAACTTGGGCCTTAGGATTGTGATTGTGGCCCCCAACAAATTGTTTGCGGGTTTTGCGATTTTTTAGATAACCATGGCATATGAAAACATTTTTGGTCCAACTAATTTGCGGAATTTATGCAAAAGCGACCCTCCACATGAACTGAGCCAAATTTGGGCCTCAAACCCGTGATCGTGGTCCAACGAATTGTTGCATTAAAATACTTAAAAAACAGCTTCATTGAAGCTTTTGAAGAAGTTGCATTATGTACTCTTTAGTTATCATTGACAATTCTTTTAATTTTGTGCTAATAATGGATTAGAGCAAAATGACTCTATAAATTCCAGCGTCTATTTAGTGAAGTTGCTGAAACTCAATATATCAAATAACGCAATGCATATTGGATCGCAACAAAAACGACTACTTTGTATAATTACAAGGATAAGGTCGCGTACATCTGATCCCCCAAACCCCAATTTAGTTGAGAATATACTGGGTACGTAGTGGGGGCATTATGTATTTTTTATTCTCGAAGTGCTCTTGCTAGTTTATTGTTTCAACAATGAACTTCTGCTGGCAGAGGCAATTTGTAGAACTTTTCTGTCATTGGCTTTGAACAAGTTATATTGTGGATTGTTGACGCAGAAAATAAGTTAAATTGGTCACCATTCGAAGAGAATACATAACATTGGGATAAACAGAAATCCACATACTTGACTGCACAAGCACAAGCTAACTTCATCATAAGATCTAGATTATTCACCTTTGCTCATTATCTTCAGAAAATCGCATATGTGCATGCTAAAGGGTTATGTGTCACTGAGTTTTACTTTCTAGACACAAGTTAAGAGAAGCAGCGAACCTTCTGCTGACTTACAACCTTCACAATGTGTATACATCTGCTGCAACAAGTTTGAGAAGAAGCCTGCTCCCCTTTTCTGCTTTCTGAACCAACACAACAAGAAGCAGGCTACCAAATCACAGCAGTCGCCTTCTAAAGTTTCTTGTAGTTCCTTGGTACGTTCGAACGAGCAAACCAACACCTATCCCTAATCCGAGACAGATACTGAGACCGATCCCCACGCCCACTCGTACTCCAGCATTGAACCATGATAACTCACCGTCTTCATTTTCTGTATATTCCATGCCCATGTATGGGTTCATGTGTAAGCCTTCCTCGTGTAGACTGTACTCTTGGTTAGGCCTCGGCTGCAACAAAAGAAAAGGCATCATCATGTATTTGAGTTAAACCCAGAAATGAGGGAAGAGCATAAACAACCTAGTGGAACCTAGAGTTGCATCAAATAAATCTCATTAACAAAACCCCATGTCGTCAGAGTTGGTATGAAAGATCACCAATAGGAGGACTAACAAAATAATATCCTAGGTTTCACAAGTTAAATCTAGAAATAAGAGCATTAAGTTACCGACCCTAGTTAAAAGATACCGAGTGTATTTTAACTAAGTCTATGTACGCAATCTTACCCTTATAATTATATAAAAATATTGTTTTTATTGTGACAAATCTTCTTTAACAGCTTTAAAAACAAACTCAGTTCGGATCATCAATAGGAGGACAATAAAAATGATTCTACATTAAGCAAGTTGATGGTCACTTGTAATTTTCCTTATGAGATCTTGAAAAGTGAAAACCATATGACCACACAAGCCAAATAGTCATAGAAACATGTGCCAGAGTCAAGTTGGTCCTGAATACCACAGGATTTAAATACGCCTGTCAGTTTTTGAGCACACCAAGAAGATTGGTGTAAGAATTCTCCATCTTGTGCAGAAGAAAATCAAGATCAAAACAATTTACCTGCATTGCCAGGGTGGAGGAGGAAACATCATTCTGGCTTTGAGTAGTCGTCTCATTTTCAGGTATAGATTCCAGCACAACCCCTTTCCTCATCTGCTTCCTCCTGTGATTGAGCTGTAAAGTTTTAGTCAAAATAATGGGGGAACCTGAGAAGCAACCAGCCACATAAACTTCAATAGTTGGAGAAGCTGGTTCCAGTGGCGCATGATGATTTCGATTTTCCTTCAAAAATGTGGAGCTCGTATGAGTACCAGAATCGCAGTTCATGGTCCAGTTCATCCCTTGACATTTGGACTCACCAAGAAATCCATTGCTGTGACACAAATCCAAGGTTCCCCACAATACTAAGATGTCCTTATGAAAAACCTCAAATTTCACACTTCCTGTTGTCCTGATGCTATCAGTGCTCACAAATGTAACTTCTTCAGATCTCTTATCCAATCTATCCCTTTTCAAAAGGGTAGACACTCCGTCAGAGTATATGCTAGTCCTCACACAATTCACCTCCAAAAGAGTATGTTGATTCAACGGGACATGATTCAGCGTAAGGTGCTCCGGTGTGGACTCATCATCGATAACACATCTGCTTAGCCTAACATAAAAGACCCTCAAATCGAGCCATTGCAAGGATAACTTGTTGGCTGGTGGATAAGAGGGGTGTCTGATTATAGCGTGACCGTTTTCTCCCATCTTGCTCACTCTTCTACCTCATCTGAATTCTCCAAATCTCTTAGACAGAATGAGACTCAGCATCTAACAAAGGCTTAATGATATGATGGATTGTGAAAATGGATGCAAGAGAGAATTAAACAACAAAGACAACCTGAAACAATGACAGAACAGTAGTATGAAAGCTATCCACGGGACAAGTTTCACAAATTCAAGAAACACAGAGAAATAGAAGAAGAATTTCCAACTGAATCAAAGAGGAAATTGGATAACTGATATGAATCCTAAAGAAGCAAACTGAAAATGCCCGGATAAAAAAACTCAAAAAGGATATGGGAAGGTTCCTTACGGAGAAAGGTGATGAATGGTTATTTCAGAAAATCTCATGAAAGAGGAGAAAAGCTAAGACGGTTGAGAAATTAGAACCCTCAGCTATCTTGAAACGACAGATAAGAAAAAAAAAGCTATCTTGAAACGAAACAGAAAGCAAGCAAAAAGTTAATGAAGCGAGAAAGAACCAAAAATCTAGCACCCAGTTTGGTAAGAAACACCCAGGAAACAAGGGGATAAAGCAGAGGTAGGATGAACGGAATATATATATACCAAGGGAAAATCTATAATATAGTATAACTCCAAAGGCAGAGCTGCAAATCAACAAGAAAGATAACTAATTTCAGAGGTAAATTTTGCTGTTGATCTTTAGAAGTTCCTACGAGAAAAAGAATAGGCTAGATAATATGGGGTTTTACCACAATACACTACTAGAAACTACATATGCTAGATGGAACGTAGAGGTGGGGGTGGGGGTGGGGGTGTTACACATGATGAAAATCAATCAACGACATAAAATTCAGACAAATACCAACTTTGGAATAATGACAGCAGTTGAAAAAGAGCATGGAGAGTTTTTGTTTTCAACAATCAATAAAGTGCATAAAATCAGATAAAACATTAACAACTTTGGAATAATAACAGCAGTTGAAAAAAAGCAGGGAGAGTTCTCATGTTCTTTTCAACTGCAAAGGTGAAAGGTAACTTATTTTCTACCGGTACATTTCAACTGTAACTTAATCAATCAAGTGCATACAATCAGACAAAACATTACCAACTTTGGAATAATAACAACAGTTGAAAAAGAGCAGGGAGAGTTCTCATGTTCTTCAACTGCAAAGGTGAAAGTTAACTTATTTTCTACCAGCATATTAGTCCAAGGATGGTTCTAACAACAGCTGAAAACAAACTCCAAGAAACTACCCAGCAGCAGCAGCCAACAACATCATTCTCATGCAGTGACACACACATCCCTAAAAATAAAACCACCAACACCAACATCAAGGGCTTAATACTATGAACTTACCCAAAGCAAATTACCAATCCAAGTAAAATTTTAGTTACTCAATGCAACATTTCCC
>JAOWBN010223372.1:0-13069 GCA_028565015.1 Pinguicula moranensis | reverse complement strand
TATCAAGAAAGTGATTAATGGTCAAGGATGACACATTCCTACGCTTGACATTAATCATTGGATATTAAGTGACGAAAAAATTAATACTAAATGGGATTTATAGGATCACGATGTATCTATATTAAATCGGATCATAATGTGTTTCTAGATACCGCTTATGATAGTACCGATTTAGATATGGATCCTATCAGGTCTCTCTATCTGGTGAACTGAAGAAATAAATAATTACTTATGTGAGATATAATTGGCGAATTTTACGGACGAGAATCAATTGGGTTTTGGTGAGACCACCCAATTCAATTGCAATTTAATTGAATTTAATGAGATTAAGTTCAAGTAGTTATTTTGCAATTGGGATCGAATTAAATTCGATCCCAAAATCATTGAAATATCAAATGGGCTGTGAGCCCAATAGAGATTTAATTCGCTATTGATACAATTGGGCCCTAAAGCCCATTACCATGAGATAAGTTCTCACGGTTCGGTCGGATAAAGATAAGTCTTCCGCGTTTTCTTTCATCATCTTCGTGGCAAAAAAAATAGGAAACAAACTTCCGACCGAAACTCTTTCTCGCCGCCGTTCTCTCGCCAGAATCAAGGGTCTAGCAACCCCTTCTCTTTATCAGGGAGTGCTCTTTGGTAGAGAGTTGCCTCTATTGGGACTTCCGTGGTCTTCAAATTCCGTTCGGGTGTTTTGGCGTGTTACATTTTTCGACAGTTCAACGGTCTCCGGCGACGACGAGGTACGTACGGCTAGCCCTCAACATTTATTACACGAATTAAAGCACGTTTTGGGTCCGATTTCATGTTTGGTTCGAAGTTGAAAATCTTTGAAATTTTAGAAATCGGCCCGTGCGATCCTACAGTTTGGGCAGCCAGAGAAAATCTCCTCAAGCACCTTACCCTTAAGGAGCTCATCCACTAAGGGTAAGGGAGTTGACATAGACCGTGGCTGTTGGACAGCCAAGGAATATCTACATTGAAAAGAAAACTGCACTCCATCAAGAGCAGAGATGACACAATCAGGGAGACATTAGCCACGGAAGTTGCATGATAATATCCCAAGATGCATACTCTATGAAGACAGTTAGCCATAGATCAAAAGTGAAAAGAGTATAAGGTCAAAGAGGGTGAATGATACCTTGAAAGTGTGTAGATCATCCTTGCCCATATTGTATATCCTCTCCACATTACAGGGATAGCTCATCAAACGGGAAGGAGCTATGTACCAATATTCCTTAAAAAGGGTATCGGTAAGTTGATAGTCAGGATATCCAGTTGTGGTGAAAAGCGGACGATAGTGATGAACTGAATGCGGGGATGCTTGTGTGCATTCATGAGGTTAAGGTAGCCATGTACCGATCACCCGTAGCTATACTGGAGGATATACTGGAAGGGGAGGTTGGATATATTCATGATCAAAATCAGACATTGTCTCCAGCCTTATATGTTCGTTGTTTTTTTGTTTCTAGATTGTCTTCTTTTGCATTATTTTTTTGTTAGTTTTAGTTTTGGTTACATTTTCTTGCTTTGTTTTCAGCTATATTCTGTAAATACGATTTATGATATATAAAATTTGGCTTCTAAAAAAAAAATTATCCTTGATTCTTGGTTAGCATAAGTTGCTTTTAGGGGATTATTTGGTGGCGTTCTCGGTTACATAAATCGTAACTTCACTTTGGTTGACACAAGTTGTCTTCAGGCGAAAGCACAACAAATTCATCTTTTCAAATCTTGAATTGGTGTGGGGTTTTGCCACAAGTTCGGCAGGGATTCATATCAATAATTTTTTAACATTTATAAGTTAATAAATTTTATAAGTTATTAACTTTTATAAATTTTATAAGTTTATATATATGTTTATAACTTTAGTGTATAAGTTATATAAGTTTTTAACTATTATAAGTTATATAAGTTTTTAACACTTATAAATTTAAATGGATTGAATTATTGAGCAGGAAATAATGCAACTTTTTCTTTCCCGACGTCGCTAGAACCACCTCACCGGCCGCCACCCATTGGTCCCTCGCCGAGGAGAACTAACCCCCGACTCATCACTATCACCCCTCTCCCTGAGGATGCCTCACGCACCCGGGGAACTTCTTTCAACCCCATACATTTCCTAGCCCTTACTGTTCATCACCCCTACCACAACATTGCCTTACCTCCTTGCAACCTTACGTGCACAGAGCAAAACTACAACCACATATAGCCACTCCCCAAAAAAATGTTAGCCAACACATGGACCATCCCTTCATACCAAGCACAGAAGATGTAGCGTGCTGGAATCTGTGCGCGAAAGGTCGCTTTTGCCGGCCAAAGACACGCTACCCCAACAACAACACCCATCAGAATCCTCGCCCTGTTCACGAGAGATTGGGGTAGAAGATAATGAGTCCATTTCCATGGAAGCCGACCTGCTTCTTCATCACCAACTTTCCTATCCACTGCGATAAGGACTGACTTGAAAGTCTACTCAAGAAGCAGGGTGCCTTACATGAGCTCACACTAGCACGAAAGCTGAGTAACACGGGTATGTTGTTTGGGTTTGTTCAATTCAAAGAGGTGGAAGACATTGACCTCATGCTCCTCTGGCTAAACAGTATATGGATAGGCTCGTATCGTCTCCAAGCAAACTGCACGCGCTTTCCTAATCCAATCAAGGACTAGGCTCTAGTAACAAGGAAAGATCAGACTGGGCATACTAATAAGCCTAATTTTGTGGCAATACAAGCATGACCAAAACTAGTTTGGACTAGCGTGGTGACAAAACTGCCCCCACGAGCACTTGGAAAACCTCAAACAACAGGGGCATCCACTAGCTACGTGCAAGCCATGATTGTGCATATAACTAAAGAGGCAGAAGAAACGAGGATATTGAAGTTCACAGCGCCCATCGGACTTGCCACAATATCCAAATAGCCAGCATATTTGAGACCTAGTTGGAGGTCCCACCAACTAGTCTTGTCCTTAAGGATGCCTATGTAACTCGAGTCCAGCCACTTACACAGAGCTTTAGTGGTTTTGAGCTTAGGGTATGATTAAAAGGCACGATACTCAAATTATTCTCAAAGATTCTATCTAGTGGATACCTCCTAGGGGACATAGTTTACTTTTATGTAATTTTCTATTTCCTTTCTTTTCTTTCATTGTACATACTTTATTTATACATAATGAAATTTGGCTTATAAAAAAAAAAAGTCTGATGGGCACTGGCAGAATACTTCTTTGTGGGGAGGAACCCCTTGACTTGGTGAAGCTGCTAACTCATGATAAGGTATGGCTATCAACCTAAATTTCTACTATCTCCCTATGGCCATCCACAGCACAACCCACCACCCGCATGAGCTGGAATAATATATTTGGGTTACCAATCCATGCTTGGACACCTACTATACTTGAGGCTATTAGGGGACAATTAGGCACCTTCATGGAAATAAACCTAATAACCCACAGTAAAAGGTATATGGATGCTGCTCAGCTCTTACTACAGGTAAATTCAAGTACAACTATAGCTAATACACTGACTGTTGTGGTTGATGGGGATACATATGTGTTGCATGTTGTGAAGGCTGACATGTGTAAGTTTCATTCGGACCCTTGGGATGATGGTATGTCATCGGAGACTACTGACACTGTGCTTATAGAAGATAACTTCATGGACCTGGAAGGTGGTGAATTGGCAAAGGAACAAGACTGTGATGGTTCCCATGAGCCATCTAAGGAAAATGTCCAACTACCTCCAGTAGTGGATGGAAGCATCACCCTAAAGCCTAGAGAAGATGCCAAATACTGTGGTTGATGAGGATATTGTGGCTTCCCAGTAGTGGGTTCCAGCTAGACTGGCCTGATTGCCTAACCAAGCAAAACAACCCGGAATCCCTATCCCTTAGCTACACCAGGAGCCACCAATACAACCCATTGTTGCTTACTACACTCTTAGCAGCACCCCGACCATGAGATCAAAGGATCATGATCAAAAGGATCCCTACTCCAATTGCATGGAGAATTGCCCCATACTTATGGTTGATACTACCTCACCCAAGGATACTGGCCAGCCGACAGTAAATCAAGGAAGCTCAGCACCCAAGGTACGAGTAGCCCAAAAATAATGCAGTTGGATAGCCCCATAAGAGTGATGCCTATTGCTATTGCACAGTATGATAAAACAGTGATACCTATGGTTGATACTACCTCGCCCATGGGATCTAAAGATGTTGGCCCAATAGTAGTATGTCAAGAGGAACTCTGGACCCAAGCTCCATCAGAAGATTTCCCACCTTTGGGGAACAAAACTTGACAAGACTCCTAAACGAAAAAATGTGGGACTGAGACCCAAAGGGAGAGGTCAAAAAACTAGAAGCTAGACAAGGAGGGATGCAGAGTAGGGTAGAGCCAATGATCTAGCCACACTTTTTTTTTATAAGCCAAATATTCATTGAAAATAAAAAATATTTACAGAAAAAGGTTTCAACCAAAGAGCACAGATTGCTCTTGCAAACAACCAATAAGTCACACAAGATAAATAAAGAAAATACATCAGTGATCTATATACTCCACTGTTGAGCAGGTAGCCCATATCTATTATTTTATTGCTTGCCAAGGATCATAGATGTCAACTTATCATCCCCTGGATGGTACACACCTCACCTATGACTTTAGAATTTGAGCAGCAGAAGTCTTTACTGTCAACTTATCAATCCATCACCCGTATCTATTATTTTATTGCTTGCCAAGTGTCATGGCTTTCATCTTATCATCCTATGGATGGTACACAGTTCACCTATGACTTTTAGAATACGGCTATGGGTTGGTACACGGCTCTGCCTATGTGCCTGAAAGCTTTCGGAGATTGAGAGTGATGTAATCTTGATCTTATGTGTTGATAGGTTGTGTGTTTCGGCTGTGAGTCTCAATAACCAAGTACTCATGATGGTGCTAGGGATCTCAGATATCCTCTATAAGTATCTGTGTTCATGTCGCTGCTGTTTTGAAAAAACTGTGCTGCAGTTTCTTCATCATCTTAGCTCAAAACAACCTTCCCAAGTATATGGCATAGATGCCTCCTGCTGTTGGTGGCTGAAACTATTACCCGCTAGGGAGTAAGTCTCTGGATTTGATAAAGCTTGTAGAGATCTTGCCTATGCTCAAACTGCCAGCCTGTGGGTTGATTTCAAAGTTGTCTGACCATGAAAATGATTAAAAATTTCTAACTTTGAATCCATCTTTGAGTGTTAAGGATCCCTTGCTAGTGTGAAAGCCTCTCCAGAAATTAAATCAGATGGCCTGATATACAGTTGAAATTTCCTTTTAAACTCGAGATACCGGTGTCAGTTTGTTGATAGCTACTACTGTCGGCTGCCTTCCCTGTACCAAGAGGAGGTAAACGTGTAATATGTATAATAGGAAACAGGGGGTGGGGGTGGGGATACCTGAGGTCCACCTTGATTCTTTTCTCCAAGATAAGTACAACTGAATGTTACAGCAGAAATTTGCTTCGAAATTAAACAAAGTCACTAATGTGTCTAGTTGTATATCAGAAGCATTCAGCCTCGGAGACTAGGAAATAATCAGCAGAAAGATCAGTTAGGACCATCATCAGGAGGCGTGCAAATAAAACATCATCATCCATTTAAAAGTTTCTACACACTTCAAAACTATTTGCTGCAGGTTAAAAATCAATCTTACACCTACCAAAATAGTAAGGGCTAAAAGGATATAAATGCAGTAGGATTTAAAATCCAATCTTTGAAGGAGTAAGGCAGCTTCTTGGAAGCAGAGATCCAGAGCCATGAAGTTCTTTCGATGTTGGACACTATGCTTAAGTGGTTGGTGTCTTTAGCTTAGAAACATTTCAGGTTCCTAGCTTTCCACACTATCCAAACCACAGCTATCCCGATTGCTCTCCAGGTAGCTAAGTTGGCTCTGCTTGGTTTACTAGAGATGAATTCTGTTAAGGATGGGACTGTTGAAGCTGGCAGTTGGAGAATTTTTGGTGATGATAGTCAATCCATTAAAGAAGACCAAACTTGCAAGATCACGGGACAGGTTCTGAAGATGTGATCCACAGACTCTTGACCTGTAGAACAAAGAGGGCATCTTGACACTTGGTCAGGAGGAATGATATGCCGCAGTCTAAGCGCCTCATATGTTGGCAGAGATTCCTGGACTAGCTTCCAGATAAAGATGAGGACTTTTTTAGGAGCCAAAGTCTGCCAAAGTGAATATAGAGAAGCACTTTCCTGAGCAGAAAAAGGAGACGCGGCACAATTCAGTATTCTTGTATTAGCATACTTGATTGTATATTTTCCATCAGCTTCAGAATTGAAGTAATATTTGTCCCTACAATTGTTAAGCTGGTCATCTTGCAGCAGTAAAGATAGATTGGAGAGATCGTGCAGATCAGAAATCCTTAGAGGCCTTCTCCAAGTCCAGTTCCAAGAGGTTGTCCCTCAAACTCAAATATGAAAGTAGAGCATCTTGGTTAAGAGTGGTTCTGAAAAGTCTTATGAATTGTTGTGCTATAGAATTTTCATTAAGCCAAGGGTCCTTCCAAAATCTGATGGCAGACCCTGATCCAACTTTCAAACTGATGGAAGTATTAAACCAAGTGGAATTGGGGATTTGTTGAATATTATTCCACCAAGAAGAGACCTAAGCTCTCCCCCTTCTTCTGCCAGGCTGATTCGAGGATGCCACAAGATTGAAAAGTTCTCTCTATTTACCTACTGATAGACAACCCTCTGAACCATATTTGGATCTCAAGATGTTGGTAGCTAAGTCTACTCCTCCTGAAAGCAAGCGCTCTCCCCACTTACCTAATAAGGCCTCATTGAAGGCTTTCAAATCTCTAACTCCCAGGACACCAATGGATACTGGAGCAGTCATCTTTTTCTAGGACACCCAATGAACTTTTTTGTGCTCGATGCTCCCATTCCAGAAAAAAGACCTCAGAATTTTGTTAAGTTTGAAAATGATAGATTTTGGGGCCTTCAGGAAGGAGAAGAAGTGGGATGGCAAGGCATTTAGCACAAAGTTCATGAGTATTAGTTTCCCACTTGAATATATATACTTGTGGTCCCAAGAGTTTAGGGACTTGCTGAATTTATTTATAACAGGTTGCCAGGTAGAGAGTCTAGCAGGATTTGAACCTATTTGGAGACCTAAATATTTGAAAAGAAAAGAGCCTGTTTTGCATCCCAGATATGCTCCCATGTCCTCTAAAAGAAGCTATTTCACGTTGATACCAAGAAGACTACTCTTCAAATAATTGATTTTCAGGCCTGAGGTTATCTCAAAGTTGAGGAGGGTAAATTTCAGAGTTTGAATATTTTTCCAGCTTGCTTCATCAAATATTAACGTGTGAATAGATTTGTCCTTACCAATTTCAATCCTTGTGAATATATTTAGCTGGATTACCTTGTTGATCAACACTGAAAGACCCTCAGCAGCCACAAGGTAGAATAGAGGAGAAATAGGGTCTCCTTGGCGAAGCCCTCTTTTTGGGAAAAATTCCAAAGTTGGACTGCCATTTATGAGTATGGAAGATGAGGAAGATTCTAATAATTATTTTGTCCACCAAATCCAGCTTTGAGGGAACTTCATTTGGATCATAACATCCGGCAGGTAGAGCCAATTAACAGACTAGCCTTTTCAAAGTCTGCTTTGAAGATCAAGGCCTGCTTTTTAAGTTTTTTCAACTCATCCACTGCCTCGTTGGCTATAAGAACACCATCCAGGAGCTTCCTGCCTTTGATAAATGCCATCTGATTAGGAGCTATAATCTCTTCCATAACCGGGCACAGCCTCAATTCAATGACTTTTGAAATGATCTTTGGGATGACTCCAATTAAGGTGATAGGCCTAAAGTCTTGAACATGGAGAGGAATGTTTGTTTTGGCTAAAAGGAATATATTAGTAACATTGCTTCCCTTGGCAAGTCTGCAGTTCCTATCAAATTCAATAAAAAAAAATGCAGAATATCAGTCTTAAACAAGTGAAGGAAGTGTTTGACGAATTTAAAGTTTAAATCGTCTGGTCCTGGACTTTTTTCACTTCCACATTGTTGGATAGCATTCATGATTTCAGCCTGTGAGAAAGGCCTGACAGGGAGTTCTCTAGACAGATTTGAGAAGGTGTGAAATCTCATATTTTGAATTTTAGGCCTGTTCCAAATCTCCTTAGAGAATCTTGCTGAAAAGTGTTGTTTGAAACATCTCTTGATGTCTTCAGGTTCATCCAGCCAGTGATCACCCTCTCATACTCCTTGGATAGAGCTTCTTCTTCTATTCTTTTGGATCCACCTGTGAAAATATGTAGAGTTGGCATCTCCTTGTTTAAGCCAATTAATTCTACCTTTCTAAAAATTGATGATGTCTAAACTGTGGGACAGAGCTTGGAGCTCCTGCTGCTTATTCAGAAGAGCTTGTATGTCTGAATTGGAGATCTGAGAAAGGTTTTCTGCTTGTAGTTCCATTTCAGAGATTTGTTCCAGCAAAAAGTTTCGTTGAGCAGAAGAATTTCTAGGTTGTAGCATGTTTTAATCTTTAATTCCAATTCTTATCTCCATGAATTTGATCTTCAGTCTATAGCCTGCAAACCCCTCTGGATTTATTTCAGAACTGAGCTTTTCCACTAGTGCAGAAACTTCTGCATTTTCTAGCCAACTGTCCAACATTCTAAATGGTTTAGGACCCCAGTTTACAAGGTTGCAAGAAAGAGAAATAGGACAATGGTCAGAGTCATCTCTGTTGAGGCCAGCTTGTGTCCAAGAAGTATTAGTTCCTAACCAAATATCATTCACCAGAAATCTATCAAGCCTATTCATAGCTTTAAGAGAGTTAAGATATCAAGTGAATTTTCTTCTAGTCATTTGGAGATCCTGGAGATGCAACCCATTGACAGGACCTGAAGGCTTTGATTTCATGTTCTAAGGATCTCTGGGAGCTGCCTTTTTTTTTTAGGCATCTAAAACTGCGTTGAAATCACCATAAGGCACCATTTCTCCATTCCTTTTCCATGATGCAATTCAATGATATGTTTTCATTGAAGTTCCCTGGCAGCTAAATCACATGCACCATAAATGTTCAGCATGTGAGAGGTTATAGAATCTGAATTCCAGATGCCTGATATTGAAAGAAAACCATCTCCAGAAGTGAAATTGTGTCTGCTGAAAATAGAATTATTCCATATACATAAAAGACCACTTGATTGTCCAGCAGAATCTTTAAAAATCCAATCAAAGTCATCATCAAACCAAAGAAGTTGACATAATTTTCTGTCAGCAGATTCCATTTTAGTATCTTGAAGGCTAATAGAATCAGGGAGTTCTGATAGAATAAGATTCTTGACTCTTCTATGTCTACCCCGGCCACAGAGGCCTCTGACGTTATATGTGATCATCTTCATCTAAAACTACAGACATCTGAATCAGGGGGCAACAGTAATGCCTTGGGCCTTGTACTCTTCAGTGATTGGGAAGAAATGTTCTTCAGCTTCTCCTTGGCTTGGTGAGGGTCCGGATATGTTAACCCCAATTTTTTACTAAGGTCCAATGCAAGATCAGCTTCAGCATTCAACTGAGCTTCGGATAAACTCAAGCCAAGAGAAGATTTTTGTTGGGCTGCAAGGTTGCCAATCCAGTCTTCTAGTGAAGCAATGTCTTTGTCTCTAAGAGAGTCATTGTCCTAAGAAGATTCTGCTTGAAAAAAGGCAAGGACATGGCCCCAAAACAAGGAGTCAAACACGCAAGGAGGAAAGTCCTCACAGGACGAAGATATATTATTAGGTCCTGTAGCTAAAGTACATGGAGGAGGAATAGCATTGGGCAACTGTGGAGAGACGAGGGCTCTAGGATGCAGGGGTGAGCTCTGGGGGTGGCTGCTGGTGGAGGGGAGGAACTACAGCTAGAGAGTCAACAGGCTCATGGTCAGCACACTGCAGAGAAGAAAAACAGTATTCCATATCAGGTAGAAGCTGTGGAGAGCCATTGGAAGGCTGCTGAGATGAGCTTGAAAGTGGTCCTGCTCGCGGAGGAGAGGGGACTGCAGGTATGTTCTCAAGTGGTTCATGATTAATACAACGGAAAGGAGAGTTGCAGCATTCTGTGCATTCCTCATAAGACTTTAAGATCACATTCTGGGAGACATTGACATGAGGGGAAGTCTCCATTTGAGAAGCATCCTGAGTTTCAGGAATTATTTCAGTGGAGGAAGTTAATGATTCTTTAGTAAAGATTTTGGAGATAGGCCACCAAGTCAATTTATTTGGTATCCAAGGTTGAGAGGTGCACTTGGATACAGTGTATGCCTTAGGAGGAACAGAGTTAGCTTTGCTCAGATCTTGTGAGTGGGGCCTCAATGGTTGAGAAACCTTTTCTAGAGACACATTCTTTGAAGAATCAACAAGTATCTGGTCCAAAAATGAGCTTGAGTTTACCGGAAGCCCAGATGAAGATATCTTTTCATATAGAAAACTAGAAGAGTCTTCCTGATTATCAGGGGAAGATACATGACTATAACCCCAGCAGTCAGAGAACCTCGTTGAATTGAGTTCTGAAATATGAAGTGTGACTAATGAATCATCCACAAGAATGTTGAGAGAGTTTGCCACGGAGGAGTTCCAATCAACAGAAATCAGCATCTGAGCTGCTTCCAGATAATGCTTCTTCAGGGTAACATCGTCAATTTTGATCAGAATACCTAACTGAAACCCAATCTTAATCAGAGCATTGGGATTCCACAGCTGAAGAGGCAAACCGAATATTTTTATCCAACACATCTTATGAGATGGAGGGGTCATAGACGAGGTAGACCAAGGACGAAGATCTTATACCCATTGAGCCAGCCATGCAGTGTCATGATTAATCAGATTTTTTAAATCCACTTCTACATTTTCCCAAATAAGGATCTTGCCTTCACCCATAGGGTTGATGATAATGTTAAGGTATCCAGCCGCTTTCATGTTTAATTGAAGATCCCTGCAACCATCCAAGTCGATCAGAGTAGCAGTATAACTATGTTGCAGCCAAGACAGAACGGATGCGGAAGTGGTGAATTTTAGTAGGTTGACATAGCCCTGGTTATTTTGTGCCTCAGCTGTATGTTGAGGGTCTTTACTGGTAGAGGCATCAGTGGATGGTTTCAAACTAACAGTAGTAGCTGGGATTTTAACCAGTTTAGTTGGAAAGATGGGGATAGGGGGACTCTGTTTCTTCTTAGGGACAGTGGATTTAGAGAATTTGGATACGTTGGCATGTAACGATAGGAGCCGAACCAAATGCTATTCAATTGATACAATCTAGTATCCACTTCAAGAGAATCACTGAATTGGACAAAACTGAATGGGTTACCATTCTTGTCTAGTTTTCTAGCGACCAACAATTCCTTAACAGGGCCGTGTCTATTTAAGATCTTGGTCAGAGTGTCTATATGGCAATCCTAAGGGAAGTTGGTGATGAAATAGGTTGGAGAATGAGATTCGTTCAGAGCTGGGTGATGAACTCTTGGGCCTAAATGTTCGTGAACAGGACGTTTAGGAGGGAACAATGCCTCTACATAGCTCATTGTTTCTTTCCTGGGGAGTAAAGGGGTCTTCCCAGCACGGATAGCAGCTCTTCTGATCCATTTTTGTTGGTGGGAGGGAATAGACCAGATGTTCATTCTAGGGAAACTCCAGAAAAAGAAAAGGAGGAGGAGGGTTTACTGTATCCGGAGGGCTAATCTGGGTAGTGAGGTGTCTCGGGAAAGCTATTGAGCTGAGAGGAGACAAAGAGGAAGACGGGGAGAAAGTTGGAGCTGAAGGAAATGCATTTTGATAGAGGTGATGGGGAGGCCCTCCCGGGCACAATGAGGCGTCCCCAGGGAGAGGGTGAGCTCAGTGAAAGAGGTTATGGCCAAACGGAGGAGTATGTGATGGTTTCAGTCGGAGAAAACAAGCAAATAGGGAACCGAATCACTGTACACTGAGGGGTTTACTGTTCATCGTTATCGCGAGAAGTACCTCTCTGATCTAGCCACACTTGATGAGTGGATTGGGCAACTCGCAGCTCAGTCCTCATATAAGCATGCCGATGGACAATCACCATGTTCTGCGAATAGCCAACCATACTAGTATTGAGCAACAGCAATTGGAAGCAGACACTATTATGGAGGTGGGAACAAAGATAGGCATCGCATATCAAGCAAACCAAGTCTTCACGGACTTACTGATAGAACTCAGCCACACAAATGAAAGAATTCCACCACTGCCTACCGATGGGGTAATGGAGATCAAACCAGCCCAATGAAGTTGATAACCTATAATGTAAGGGGCATTGGTAGCCAGGTAGGAGGAAGAGAACAAAGTAACTAATACTGGAAGAGAAAGCTGCTTCATCAGCATTCAGGAAACCAAAATGGATAGCATTGAGAGGAGCCTTTGTACCTACTTCTGGTATGGCAGCGAGTTTAAGTGGTGTCATAAGCGATCTTCAAGGAAATCAGGTGGTTGGTTATGCATATGGAATAGACACAAATTTCACAGAAGCAGCATATTCGATGTAGTAGAATTCCTTGCTATATCGGGAAAATGGCAAGGAGATGACAAAGTTTCCAACAAGGTTAATGTTTATGGACCTGGTGAATTAGATATTAAGAAGTTGCAATGAGAGGGAGTTAAAGGCCATTTACACCCATGTATTATACCTATCGAATAACTTACCTCCCTGTACTTTCAAAAGGGTCACTTTACCCACATGTACTTTCGAAAAAAAGTCCACTACCCCCGAGTGTGACTCACTTTCCATTCCGCAACTGGGGGTATGTTTATTAGGGGGTTTATTACCCTTTTTTAAAAGTACAGGGGGTAAAGTAGCTCTTTTCAAAGTGCAGGGGAGTAAGTTATTCGATAAGTATAGTACACGGGTAAATCACCTTTTGTTCTTATAGTTTGTTTATTTATGGAATGAACTATTGTTATAAGTTATGATCTAATCCTAATTTAACTGAATTGCCAAAAAATTACCTAACTAATTAAAATGAAATTAATTGTCATAATTTAATTCATCGCCATAATTCAATTCATTGTCTAT
>JAOWBN010223361.1:0-13070 GCA_028565015.1 Pinguicula moranensis | reverse complement strand
TAATCTTTCATCCACCATAATCATTTTAGTTTCTTGAAGACTGATGAAATATGGTTTCTCCCTCTTAATAAGTTCACGCACTCTCTTCTTTCTTCCCGGGCTACACAAGCCTCTAATGTTATATGGGATGATCTTTATTTAAATATTTTATCATCTCCCTTCTTATTGCTACCTGGAGTAGTTGCCTTTCGAGATTTTCTATTTATGGTATTCAGATTGATGAGGTGTGGCTGAGTTTCCTCATGATGTTCGCTATGATAGCCCTAGATCAACACCCACATTCATGGTAAAATCAGCCTCTATTTGCTGTTGATCCACAGGTAATTCCTTTACTGGAGAGGGGCAGGAAACAGTGATTGGTTTAGGAGAGTTGTTTAATACTAGTTGACCCAGCAACTCCCGAAGTCCTTCATTTTCATTCTGAGATAAAAGAGCAAGTTCTTTCCTTGTTTGACTTCTAGTTCTAAGTCTCCTTTGTAGTGTTTGCCTTTGAGTCTTTCTATCCTTTTGTGTGGAGTGAGCTCTGAGACAAATAGAGTTGATGTGTGGGAATTCAACTTCATTGTTGATGGGTGGAATCAGATATTCTATGTAGTTTGAGTGACCACAGCCACTGGAGTGAGTTCCTCAACACCTACTTCTTGTTGGTCTACCTGAGGATCAAAACAAATAGGAGAAACATTTACGTTTTTGTTGGTGATTAATGTGTCTACTATTTTTTTAGATGTTGTATTTTCTCCCTTCTCCAAGGTTTCTAGAACCTGAGACTCTGAAATGAATTGATCTTTTTCAGGGAATATCTGGGAGCTATCTATGATAGGCTAATCAAAGGTAGTGGCCTTCTCGTGAGCATCCAACACTTTAGCTGATGAGGGCCACCGGTTAATTTCAACAGGTAGCCAATGAGATATGGAGTGTCCTAGAATCTCTTTGGATGATTTAGGTGCAGTTGAGGCAGTTCTTAGATCATTACACAAGACAGTTTCTGCAGGGGGTTTGAAACAGAGGCCATCTTAACTTCATAAAGTGAGGACTTTACTGGTTGATCAGGACCTGAAAAGCTTATAGATAGTGGTGTTGTAAGATGCACTCATCAATCTTGATCAAAGTCCAAAGTGTCTTACCAATTCTCTCTAGTATTGGTTATGGCCAATACTGAATAGGAAGACCAAAGACATGAAGCCATGCTATCCCGGTATTGTTTTCAATATCCATATCTGGAGTCCAAGAGTGTAGATCATCTAACAAATTCAGGAGCCATATACTATCATTATTAATTAGGTTTTTCAGATCATGAGTTAATTCTTCCCATATAAGAATTTTGGAGGCATTCAAGGGGCTAACAATGATATTAAGGTAGCCATCAGCTCTCAATTCCACTTGCACAATCCTCTAATCATGTTTAGCATTCAATATCCCCACATAACCTTCCTTCAACCAACTACTAGATATATTCGCAAAAGGGATGATTAGAGTTTGAGGGGATCTACCTACTTGCCGAACAGTATTCTGTTTGCTGGTGGAGGCACCAACATCCCTTTTCTTTGAAAGTTTGTCTTAGGAAGTGGGATCAAGGTGGCAGCTTTTGCTTGTAGAGGTTTAGAAGGGAGGACTTGAGTTTTGGAGAATTTGGCTATGTTGGCTCGTAGCTTGAAGGACCCTATACACACATTATTCAGTTTTAGGAGGAGTGCTGCCATATATGATTTCTCAAAATCGACAGAGCCAAATGAAAGTTCTTCATAGGATAATTTTCAAGCAATCTTAAGATCTTTTATCTTTCCTTGCTTGCTCAAAATCTTCTTTAAGTCTGAGGAATCACATTGAAAAGGGAAGTTTATGATGAATAGTGAAGTTGTTTCCTGAAAGTTAGGTGGAGGTTTTCTAGCTCCTAATCATTCAAAGGAAGGGCGTGGGTTCTTCCTAACGAGGGTGTCCTTATAGCTAGAAATTGTTGGATGTAAGGACATTGGGTGATACATGGGTGCCTTCCCTACTTTAATGACTGCTCTTCTCATATTCCAGAGCTGACGAGAATGAGTAAACCAAGTCATGGTTGAACTCTATGCATTAATAAGTATCGCTAAGAAAGGGGAGAGAATAGGTAAGTAGCATGTGGCATCCACGAGGAGAATAGGTAAGGAGGGAGGTGGCATGAGATTACTGGTGAAAGGATTTCAAGGGAGACAAGAAGGAGGAGGGTTTACTATTCATGTATATCTCTTCGTACAGAGAGAAAACCGACATACTCTTCGACATTTTACATCAGCAACTTGTTCTTTGGTAACTATGTGACTTAGTTCCAAAAACTTGCTATTTTTTTTTTATAAATAATCTATCATTGTCCGCATGTTTGACTCTATCACGTTGTACTGGATTGTTGGCAATGCTTATAGCTACTTTGCTATCACACCAAAATTGCAATTTTGGATCCGCATCCATCTTGAGTTCCTCAAGTATTGATATCAACCAAATTATTTAAGCAACGCTCAAGGCCATGGCTCTCTATTCTTCTTCAGCTGTAAAACGAGCCACTACTATTTGCTTTAGTTGCCTATGGCATGATTCAAGATACACATCCTGGAGTTGGACTTGCTCGAGACCCTTGGATGTTCTCTAAAGGAACAATGATGATATTTGGCTACAAATTGTTTGGGGAATCATTCAAAGAGTTTCACCAAGTGCCATGAACCGTAACCAAGATGATCAAAGCTTTGAAGATGAGTTATGATGGTCGAACCCATGATGATACCCGAATTGCATCTCAAAGGGGCAAAATGGACAAAGCAGCTTGAGGGACGTCACAAGGGGCCGAAGATTGTTTGGAACCTCCAAGTGGGCTGGTGATAAGAGCTAGGTTAAATAAGTTTAAAGATGGAATTGTTGGTCTGATCCAAAGGGTTTGGGTTGAAGAAATACAAAGCCTAATTTTTTCCAACAAGCCAAATTGGCGAAGCCCAAGTTGTCCATTTGATTGGTTCACAAGATAAGGCCCAAAGCATGTCCATGCACGACCTAGGGAGGACAATTTAGGCATTACCATGGATAAACAAGTATCCACGTTCAAGGGGTTTCAATGACATGAAGTTGGAAGGCTTGGTCATGCTTTGGTTGAAGAAAAATGCATTTGGAAGGTTGCATGGTCAAAGATTGCATTTAATTGGTCAAAGTCATTCATGGATGTGAAGATAAAGGGGCTTGGTCATGCCGTGGTCGAACAAAAGAACAACTTGAAGATTAATGCAAGAGTTTTGGTCAACTTGGAAGGATGGTAGAACCAAGGTTTTTGGTCAAAGTTGTCATTTAATGCAAAATGTATCTAGACTAGTTAAATTTATGCATATTGTTTCCTATAAACGGGCAAGGGTCAAACTCTTAAGGTAGTTAGTTTTGATTTGTAAGCTTTATGCTTTTGAGAGACTAGGCATGGTGTCTACCTGAGCATGAATGCTCCTTTAATGATCCTCACTTTTCATGAATCTTCATACATCACTTCATGAAAATCAGCTCAAGAGATTTGGCCAGCTATTTTGAGCATGCCCTTAGTTGCAGACAATGTATAAGAATTTTCTGTCTATTGACCTATCAATTGAGAATAAATGATTTGCTCTTTGTCAATAGGAGGCATGATGTTTGCCTGAGCATGAATGCTATGATCTTTGTACCTACGCGTATCGAGTAGAGATAAAATGATAAGATATGTACCAAAAAAACAAAATAGCATCCTGTGAATAAGTATTAGTCTTAACCAAAATCTAATATGATATTTAAAGCTGAAAAATTTGATTAGAATTTTAGACAAGTTTGGTCTGCTCCATATCTTTGCAGATCTCAAATTTGCTTTAGGCCAGAGTATTCCTCCTGTAGCTTAATGTGTTAGACTTTGGTGAATGTCTAGGTTTTCCATGATAGACCATATATTTTTCTAAAAATTTCATGGATTGTCTCCTCCTTAGTCCACCCTACTTGTACCTTTAAGAGATAGCAAAGCATTAACCTTGTACATGAGTAAAATAAGGAGGGGAGTGAGTATTTCATTGGCTGCAGGGTCCTGATGTTCCAATTCCATTTCAGCTCCTCCATATCACCTGCATGTTGAATAATGGGGAGGGATCCTTCACCAAGATTGATAAATAATGTTTTTCTCACAGTGAATCTTAAGCAGATTTCTGGCCTCAAGATCCAGTCCACTAATGTGTAAGCAAACAAGTGGTCTGATTTTTTTTCCTTGACCCATAGCCATGTAGCACGCTGTATAGTAAGTATAATCTACGCAGGAGTGATCTTCTTTGCCTGAAAATGTTTTTTTATTCCGTGTTTTCCAAATCCGCCAGCATGTAGAAAGCCATATGGACTTCCATGTACACGGATTAGCCTCAGTTGGTCTAAGTGAACAAAAATCAGGTAATGTTGGTCCCTGCATCAGGTGCTATGCTGTTCCTTTTGCACTCCATAGCCATTTATGAATCCAGACCGGATCTGCACGACAATAGAACAATTAAAGAATAAATGATTTATAGATACATTTTTAGTACCTTATTGGCAAAGGGTGCAGGAGAGTGGTTGTGCATTCTGAATAATATATATGTGTTGGAGCTGTACTTTCACTTGCAAGGCATTTTGAAGTAACTTTCATCCGAAGATCATAATTTTTTTTGGGTAATCTTATTCCAGACAGACTGTAGAAGAGTTGCCTCCTCTAGTGAATACTGTATTGGTAGCGAGTT
Source organism: Pinguicula moranensis (assembly GCA_028565015.1). Taxonomy (NCBI): domain Eukaryota; kingdom Viridiplantae; phylum Streptophyta; class Magnoliopsida; order Lamiales; family Lentibulariaceae; genus Pinguicula; species Pinguicula moranensis. Next base: position 8,343 of record JAOWBN010223361.1, on the reverse strand, counting down.
AATGATCCTCGAATATGAATAAAGATAGTGTAATTTCCCTGTTGATCTCCCACAATGTTAATGCCTTGTAGAATAGAATAGAGGTCAGCAAGCTTTTGTTTCTCAAATTCCCACAGTGGTTTGTGACATATCAGATTCCATCTCCACTCATTGACAGTCCGGTGACCCATATTTCTTATGTTAGCTTCTGGATTGACATAGATCTTGTATAGCCTTGGATATCTCATAGATAAGGCTGAATGAATATGCCATGGATCCACCCAGAATTTGATGTTTAGACCATTACCCAGACTGAGTTTAACATTCTTATTGAGTTGTACAAGATTTGCTATGTCTTGCATATTTTTCCACCATGAAGACACGTGATGTCTACCCACTAATCTGTTCACTTATGCAGGAGGTAATCTCAACTCCCTCAAGAACCCTAATTCCAGTGTCCCTCTCTGACCACATTTGGAGCGCAAAATGTTTTTTACCAAACTCTCTTCATCAGATAGCAATCTGCTACACCATTTCCCAAGCATTGCAGAGTTAAAAGCTTGTAGACTCCTAATGCCAAGTCCCCCTTTTATGTTGGTGTTAACATCTTGTTCCAAGCAATCTAGCAAATTCTTCTTTTGTCCTTGTTGCTGCCCCAAAAAGGACCTCATGATTGAGTTTAATTTCTTAAGAACCGCATCAGGTTCTTTGAAATATCCCAGAAAGCATGCTGGTAGCACTGCAAGGACTGAATTCAATAGTGTTAGCTTTCCTCTACAGGATATCAGTGTGTTCTGCCATTTATTTAAGACTTTACTATACTTTTCAATGACTGGAAACCATGTTGCTTTTTTCCTTGGATTAACACCTAATTGTACGACTAGGTAGGAGAAGGGGATGGTCCCTGCTTTGCAACCAAGGTAAGCTGCCATTTCCTAAATAGTTTTTTGAGACATATTGATTCCAATGAGACTACTCTTGCTAAAGTTTATTTTTAGCCCTGAAGCAAGTTCAAAGTTGAGGAGTATGGCCATAAAAGCTTTTATAGTTCTCCATGTAGCATCACCAAAAAGCAGTGTGTCATTAGCAAATTGAAGATGAGTGATGCTAATATAGGCCTTATATGGAGTTGATGGACTGAAATGACAACTAAAGGTCTAACTCTTGTTCTAGGCTGTTTAGTGGATGTTTTGTTTGGCAGTTTTTGTATTCTAGGATGAGAAAATGTGGTGCCCAAACATCAGAGGGTGTAAGGTAGCTGTGGGTGTAAAGTTCAGATAGAAAATCAGCCCATGACTTAGGCAGTTTCAGTTGCTAAACCAGACAGAAAGAAAAAGTGGAGGCTTACTTTAAAGGTGGTCTGGTTAGCAAAGAACGCATAAGAATTTTGATGGAGCTGAGTACGTGGCAGAGCTTTGATGTAATGCAGTGTTCCTGCCAAAAGCATTATTCATCAAACAAATAAATGCAAAGGAAATCAATTACATAACTAAATGCAAATGAGTTTCAAAATTTAAAACAATGGGTTGCCTCCCGTCCAACGCTGGTTTAAAAGTCTCAGTTGGACTTGTTGATCTTCAATCTTCATAGATGGGGTCCTAAAGCATCAGAACCACTACTTTGTCTTCGGGTAGATTGCCTCTGTATAGCTTCACCTGATGGTTATTGACCTTGAAAGTCTTTGTGGGATCTGTCTCAAAGATGTTGACTGCTCCATAAGGAAAAGTTTCAGCCGTTGTGTATGGACCTCTCCATCTTGATTGCAACTTTCCTAGGAACATCTTAAGCTTGTTTTTGTAAAGCAAAACTTGATCTCACACAGAAAAATCCTTTCTAGCTATCAATTGGTCATGGATGGCCTTTGTCCTTTCTTTGTATATGGTTGCATTGTCATATGAATCCAGCCTGAGCTCTGCTAGCTCAGTGTTCATGTTGAGCTGCTTCACTGCCCAATAGGCTTGATGCTCCAACTACACAGGAAGATGGCATTTTTTTCCAAAAACTAACCTATAAGGGGACATACCTATAGGTGTCTTGTAAGCTATCCTGTATGTCTAAAGTGCATCTGGCAACTTCATGCTCTAGTCCTTCTTGCCTTGGTTCACTATCTTATCCGTAATGGTATTAATTTCTCTATTGTTGACTTCAGCTTGGCCATTAGTTTGAGGATGGTAAGAGCTTAAAACATTGTTGCCTACTCCATATTTCTTAAGTAGTGAGGACACTGTTCTGTTGCAAAAATGACTACCTCTATCACTCAACAAGTGCTTAGGCATGCCAAGCATGCATAAAATCTGATTCCTATGAAAATTAACCACAACTTTATATTCAGTCCTGGCGGCCAATGCCTTCACTCTCTTAGAAACATAGTCAATAGCTAGAAGATAAACAAATTTTCATTTGAACTTGGAAAAGGTCCCATGAAATCAATACCCCAAACATCAAAAATTTCGCAGAAAATAACAATTTTTTGTAGCATTTCATTTGTTCCACATATATTTCCTGTTCTTTGACACTTATCACAAGTTTTCACACAAGCATATGCATCTCTAAAAATATGAGTCCAATAGAAGCCTGAGTCTAAGATTTTTCTAGATGTTCTATTGGGGCCAAAATGGTCTCCACATGCTGAATCATAACAAAATGTAAGTACTAAAGATATTTTAGAGTCACTCAAACACTTCAAAGTCTTGTTTTGTGCAACACTTCAAAGAGAGATTCTCAAACCCCATTTGGCCTAGACCTCATATGGTCAGTCTGCAAGTTAAACCTCTTACTACTTTGTCCCAAAGAGCTTTGATTACACCATTCACTGAACAGGAAATTCTTGCTGCCATCTCTACTTGTGGCAGTAAAAGTCCAGGTCTGGATGGTTTGAACTTCAAATAAAACAATTTTCCAGTTTATTGAAGGATGATTTATTGCAACTCTTCAGAGATTTTTACTGGAACTGGAAGCTTGTCAAAGGCTGTAACACAACTCATATTACTCTATTAGCCAAATATGCTACACCTATGTGCTTTGATGATTATAGGCCTGTCACTTTGCTCAGCTCCATCCCAAAAATTATAACTAAAGTGTTAGCTATCTGGCAGCCCCCATATGGATGACATTATTGCTCACACACAGATGGCCTTCTTCCAAGGCATGAAACTATTGGATGGCATAATGATTGCCAATGTAACTCTTGATGAAATCAAAAAGAAAAAGATCAAGGCCATAATCTTCAAGGTTGATTTTGAAAAGGCATTTGACACTATTAATGGGACTATATATTGGAAGTGCAGCAACTAATGGCCTTCCCATCTGTCTGGATAAGATGGATAAGGGAACTTTTTGAATATGCCCAACATCCATCCTTATCAATGGGAGTCCTTCTGAAGAATTTTAACCAAAGAGAGGGCATAGGCAGGGTGACTCCTTATTCCCCTTTCTATATCTTTTAGCTGCTGAAGGCTGTTAAACTTGATCAACAAGGCAGCTGCTCTAAATTTGATTTATGGGATTCGAATCGGTAGGGATGCAGTACAAATGACACACCTACAATTTGCGAATGAAACTTTGTTATTTGGTGAAGCCTATTGGAGAAACATCAGGGGATCTAAGTCCATACTACAGAACTTTGGGATTGTGTCAGGCCTGCACCTAAATTTCGGCAAGAGCAGCCTAATTGTCCTAAACATCCCAACAGAAACATGAAGCTATGAAGTGGATTTAGAATTAAGTTTTGGACGGATAAATGGTTCTCAGAAAAGCATTTCTCAGAAAGCTATAGCAGCCTATTCAGATTAGCTTCTAATCAAAATTTCAGCGTTGCTGATATGGGATATTGGGTGAATTCTACTTGGCTTTGGTCATGGTCATGGAGGAGAAATCTCAACCATTTGGAGTTAGCTAAGTTAGATAATATGACTTACTCATTACATGGTAGCTATCTTGATGCACTAAATGCTGGTAGATACATCTTTAGAGGAAATATAGAAGGCAACTACACGGTTCAAGCTACCTATTAACAAATCATCAACCTCAACAATCCATACTCAGAGGAGGAAGCAACTAATCTAATTATGGTTTGGAACAAAACAACACCCAAAAAGGTCTCTATATTTGCCTGGAAAATGCTGCAGAGAGCAATACCAATGAAGGAATCACTTCAACATAGTAAAATCATTTTACAAAACATGCCTTCATCATCTCCATTATGTTTATCTGGATCTGCCACTGAGTCCATCCATCACTTGTTTACTAAATGTTGTATCTTTGTACGGGTTTGGCTTAACCTTATTGCCTGTTTGTCCCTTGAAGGGCAGCTTGCTGCAAATGCGTAGGAAGCCCCCTCCCTGTGGCAATTCCTAGACGCCAAACCGCCCAGAATCAATGAGGATGCATGGAAATCATTGTGGTTGGCTGCAGTGTGGTGCCTGTAGAAAACTAGAAACAGAGTTCACTTTCAAGAAAAGGATATTAATGTAAACTGGATTGTCCAAACCATACAGAGAGAAGTCTGGTTTTGGTTGAGAGCTAAGATATCCTCACACCTGTTTCCCTTTAGTTTTGCTGATTGGCTAATTAATCCTTTAGAGTGTATGCTTTTCCATGACTTATTTTGCATTTTCTGGAAGCTGGACTGAGAAGTTTAAATGCTTTGTATTCAGCACTATTCTATCTAGTGCAGCAGGTGTTGATACGAAGCTCTGCAAATAAGCAGGATAGAAAAATAGTGCAGGCCAGGCAAAGCTTTCAAGTGATCAATAACAGTTATAGCTCAATCACTACCAGGGTAACTTTTGTGATCAATGAGGAATAGGCTCTCAAGTACACTCACACACATTACACAGACACACGAGATGCGGTGCAGATCCGTAGCTATTAGCTACGGTGAAGGATAAGCTCTAATTACATACCCCCATTGATCCGCATTTTAATAGACTTACTCCCTCTTTGGATTTATATAGGTATAGGTTAGGTAAAGTACACAAGAAGAACACATTACTGCCCCACTTCAATTTCCAGTTCTGCTCTCTAGCAGTCAACCTTGAAGGTTGATGATTTACATCAGTGTCAGCGCAATTCCTCCCATGAAATGATTGAAGAAGCTGATCATCAAATGGTTGAGCCACTGAGCCACATTCTCACCTAGCAAATAGTTCTTGCTCTGAAGAAGCAATGCGCAGACAACGACTCAGCCTTTTCCAGTACTTAGCCCATTTTAATCCCATGATGCAGACACTTTTGGTAGGCCAGCAGAGGAACCAACCAACTTGAGGAATCCACTTTATTTTATTTGAGCTGTGTAGTTGAAGATGTTGTGGCAACTCCTAACTACTTCCTATGGCTATGGTAGTTGGTATGAGCTGCAAGTTGTTCAGATTATTTCCCCTTATGTCACTACAGGGATAGCTTGCCATTATAACCGAGTTATGTACCAATAGCCCTATAATGGGCGTTGATAATGTGACACTCATGACTTTATATTTGGTGAAAAGTGGACAATGGCAATGATTTTAATGCTAAGATACTGTCTGATCTTCTATGATGCTAGGTGAGTCATATACCAGATCAGCCTTAGCTATACCGATAGGGAGGTATGAAGAAGAGGCAGTCAGCTTATCCCAAGTACAGGGATACTAGTGGTGGTATATAGCTGTCAACTTTTCATCCCCTGGTGGTACATAGTTCACCTAAGACTTTTAGAATACGAGCAGCAGGTGTCTTTATTGTCAACTTATCAATCCATCGGTCGTATCTATTATTTTATTGGTTGTCAAGGATCGTAGTTGTCAACTTATCGTCCTATGGATGGTACATAGCTCACCTATGACTTTTAGAATATGAATGTGGCTGGTACACAGCTCGGCCTATGTCCTGCAAGCTTTCAGAGATTGAGAGTGATGTATTCTTTATCTGGTGTGTTGGTTGTGTTGTTCGGTTGAGATGTCTCAATGTCCTAGCGTTCAAGTTTCAATCTTCAAAATTTTGGTGCTCCTCTGTAGGACCATGTATACGAGGCATGGTGTTTGCCTGCGCATGAGTGTTCTGATCTTTTGTACCTACATGTACCGAGTAGAGATAAACCGATAAGACATGTACCAGAAACCTTGAAGCAACCTGTTGATAAGTGTTAGTCTTGTCCAGTAAAACAAGGGGGAGGGGTTATATATATATAGTGTCAACAATAGTCTACTGCCAATGCCAGGGAGTCTCTGATTTGCAATATTCTGATGCACTTCTATCTAGCCTGCAGATAAAATAGTGGGGAGGCATGATCAAATATTTAAATTGCAAGAATCAGAGACAGTGTAAATGATCAAATCACTAATCCAGAATCCTTTTTCAGCTGTGAATATGAAATTTCTTTTCACATGGTAAACTTCATGCATGTTTCCGACTGCAAAATCCAGTCTACAATATTGGTGATGATATGCCCCAAGTATTCTATGGAGCTCCTACCAAAAGTGCATTTAGAAGCCTTGGCATATAACTTGTGTTGCTCCATGAGTTCCAAGACTTGATTGAGATGTACTAAGTGGTCTTGCCAATTTATGCTATAAATCAGAATGCCGTCAAAGAACAAAACACTTTATGTGATCAAAGAAAACCTGGTTCATCAAGCTCTGAAATATTGCAGGTGCATTACATAAGCAAAAAGACATTACCAAGAACCCAAATTGATCATGGTGTGCGATAAAACTATTCTTGAATATGTCCCTATCCACCATTCTTATTTTGAAATAATAAGATCTTAAATCTAACTTACTAAAAAAGATTGCACCATGAAGCTTGTCTAACAGTTCATCAATAATTGGAATGGGAAACTTACTTTTGATGGTGAGACTGTGCAAATGTCTAGTCTACAAACATTCTCCATCCTCCATCCTCCATCCTCCATCCTCCATCCTCCATCCTTCTTCTTAACCAATAATACAGGAGAGACAAAGGGGTTGTGGCTTCTCTTGATTAAACCAGAGTGGAGCAATTCTTGCACTATCTTCTCAATTCTCATTTTTTTTGATAGTGGGGTGTTCTGTACGTTGCTTGCTTTTGGGTGACGGCATAAGGGAGCTTGGAGATACTGTGCTCTACTCCTATGATGGGTGACAGTGAGGTTGGCTCCTGAAAAACACTAGAATATGTAGCAAGTAAAGAGTCTAGTTGCTGTGTAAATTCTGCTGGAACTTCAGTGGCTGCTTGGCTAATTGGAAGCATGTGGCCGTGGGAATCAAACTGGATGGTGGCCTTGTCCACAACTTGGGAATCCAAACTGAATAATTCAGCTTGTAGGCTAGCTTGTCCTTCAGCATAACTTACTGAAAAATTTTTTACCCATCACCACAGTCAAGCCAGCTTGGAGCAGCTTAGACATCTGCTCATGTGTTAGCAACGTAAGGCCAGAGGTATCCTGTATGCCTTGTATTTGAACTCGTTCACCTGCTTTACTTCGTGTAACTGTCATCCCCTCATAATCATACCGAACGGAACCATGAAGTTTCAACCAATCACCCCCAAGAATTAAATCATAGCTACTTTGTGGAAAGGTTCTTGTGGCACAAGAGAAATACTTGCATTGTCCAAACAAAGGTAGGACATATAACCTTGCTATTTTTTCTTACTCTATCAGCAACTTCAACTTGCATTGGCATGGCATATTCCACAGGGCAATGCAGTTTCTTACTGAATTTTTCATCAATGAAGCAATGAGAACTACCTCCATCAAAATGTATGTGTAGATGTGTACCTCTGTTATAGCCTTTGACTAGGTATGTAGTAAGAGTAGATGGACCGCAAATGGCATAAATAAAAATGGTACCATAATCTTGAAATCCAATACCATTAATGTTGTCCACTTCTGTTTCTATACGTAGTTGGTCACCTAATTATGCTATTGGCTCACTTGACATAGCATATACTTTGGTGGAGCAGTGGTGTCCATGAGTATAGGGAGTACAATAACAACAACAACGTACCCAGTATATTCCCAACTAAATAGAAGCACTGTAATTTAATAGAGTCATTTTGCTCTATTAAAATAGAGTTTTTTTTTATTTGCTCCTTCATTTATGCATTTGTAATGAACCTGCATCTAGGTGGAGAAGCAATTGGGGGTGTTGGCTTGTTATTCCTGTACACCGGTGGAAGTGCAGCAGGTGAACCATGAGGTTGGAATGTTGGCTTATGTGGGACACTCTTAGTGAGTTCTGTAAGTAGTACGTTAACATCTAACTATTACTCTCTAGAAATGGAGATAGCTTCCAACAGAATCTTGGGGTATTGAGCTTGAATGACGATTTGTAATCCAATATAATAGAACGGATCCAATAATTGGATATAACGGTAACAAATACAGTAAATGTTACCTGATTGCGG
>JAOWBN010223350.1:0-13071 GCA_028565015.1 Pinguicula moranensis | reverse complement strand
GATCAAATGGCCATGGAAAAGGATTTATCAGCTCTGCAATTACGGTGGAATACTTTAAGAGAAGAGAAGATTAAGGTCGCACACATATTATCTAACATAAAGAGAGCAGATGAGGAATTGGATCATCTAGCTGAAGAGAAAAGCCAGGTGGAGCTTGATTTGAAGGTATGCATCGTATCCTAGCAATCAATTTACTTCTTCTTAAGTGCATCTGTATTTTTTGTTTTTATTTTTGTGTGTGGGGTTGAGGGGTTGGGTTTAAATAAGTAATCATCAGGTTATATTGGTAACTTTTACTGAAAGTCTATTTTTTATCTTTAAAGATTTAGTCCAATTCTGCAAAGGTCATGTTGAGAAATAAGGTTCGCTTTCTATACTTAAGCATTACTTTCTGTTTTCATAATCGTGTTAAATGACGGTTTGGAATTTAGTTTGAAGATTTTTTTTTTATTTTAAAGTTTAACATCTTACGAACAACTGGGGCATATATGAAAATTAGATGATGCTTAGTTTACAGCATTCAACTCGGAGTATCCTCATCCGCACATTAGAGGGCATACTATTGATAAGAAAAGCATGCCGGAAGGGTAGCATATCTCAAAGACGGACCTATGATGTTGAAAAAACTATCCATATTTATTTAATAATGGTGATATGCTTTTTTATTATTTAATAACGGTACTGTATATGCTATATTGCATATTACTTGCCTCGAGTATCAGGCAAGCTATCCGTACTGTATATGGTGCTTTCATGGAAATCATAAAACAAAAATTTAAGCCACTTAAAAAAAATATACTGTTCTTTAGAAAGTTGAAAACTGGTCAGACTTTATTGTATCTGCAGATGATAAAGAGAACTTTTTGCATGACTATCAGAAATCTTCCAAATTAGAATATACACATCTGTTCGTCATCTCAGCTACTTTAAGTTTTGCTACATCTTTCGTAGCTTTAATAATGAGGCTATATGATATAAATAGTTGCATGTAAAGATTTCTACTTCATTATCCAAACTCAATTTGTCTTTATAGAGTATCCGGTACGTGTTCGGCAGGTTAACAGCATGTTCTATTGGTGCTCCTTCGTAATAGTGTACCTGATCTTATTGCATCTTTTAAGCAGCTGCCCTAGGGAATGCGATACGCTTTAATCAAGATTATTACATTATGTAGCCAAATTATCTCTCTTTCATGTTTGCTTTGTGTACTGAATTAGTTTCTTCTTTAATTTCTTCCTGAGTGAATCTGATTTTCTTTCTTTATTGTTGGCATGATTTAAGAAGCAATTTTTGGAATTTGGATTTTACTATTCGACTATTTGGTTATCCGCAACGGATGAAATTTTCTATCCGTCGACTGGCAAGTTTCGGTCTCCCCGTTGCCGGCCAGTAGGCTTCCGTTGCTTCTTCCGTGCCTTTTCTTTTGGTTGGCCCCACAGATTTTATTAATTTTTAATAGAATTATGTAATAATGTAATTTTTAATGTAATGTATATATATGTTAAATTTGGTGAGTTTGAGTTCTTAGTATTTTTAAAAGCTTTAATTGAGTTATTAAAAATTATGTTTGTTTTGATTATCTAAAATAAATAATAATTTATTTCATAAACATTTTATATATTTCAATTATTTAAGATTACATATTTTAATTTTAGTAAAAAAAATATATTTATTTATATAATGATATAAAAGAAATAGGGTTGGTATTACAAGAAATTCTAAATGAGAATAATGAAATAATAACATATTTGAGGAGAGAGGCGGATAATTCCATAGTGTTGTGAAAAATAGAGAATTTGAGAGAGAGAAGTTAGTGTAAGAAAGTTAATTGTAAGGAGAAAAGTGGAGTAGAAGTGTTAGAAATTATTAAAATAAAAAGAGATGAAATTTTCCACCAGGGTTGCGGATAGCCTTATACCATGAATTTGGTTGCAATATTTTTGAAATTTTGAGATGGAATATTCCTACTATGCTGGCTGAGTTTCCTCATTTTGCATAGTTCTTGGATTTTGTTATTGGTGTACCTTATTTTTCTTGTTCCGTTTTTTTGTGTTTTTGGAAATTGGCATTAGAGTTGGAAGAGTTCATTCTTCTTCTTTTTTCTGCTTATTCTCTACCAATGGCTAGAGTTTCATTCAGCTTGTTGGAATATGGTCCCGAGTCCATATTTCTAGGATATTCTAGGGTTTTACTTAGTCCTATTAGTTTTACTTATTTACCCTTTAAACTAAACTCTTATAGATATGTACTATCATAATAAAATAAATTATTTCCTGAAATCCTGTGGTATCAGAGCCACAAAATCCTAGCAAAACCACCGCTAAAAAAAAGCTTCTGTTGTCATCGGCCAGATCTCCTCGCCACCAGCCGCCGCAAGATCTTTTCTCTTGTGGCCGGTTCTGTAGATCTAATTTTTTGGCTTATCTTGTGATGGATTAAGAGTCCCCTCTGTTCTTTACTTATCGGTCCTTGGGTGACCAAGTGTCCGTTTCCCATTGTCTAATCCGCTGCTATTATGAGGCAAATTAAGTCCTTCATAAGAGAACAAAATGCATTCGACTGACGAGATGTTTACCAAGTATATTGGTACGGGGGCTCTTATAGCTATATCTCCACAAGCTCGAGCTCGTCAACATCTTTGCCCTAGCTTGAGGGATGTGTTGGAATATGGGCCCGAGTTCATATTTCTTTTCTCTTCCGGGGTCTTCTAGGGTTTTACTTAGTCATATTAGTTTTACTTATTTACCATTTGTACTATCATCATAATAAAATAAATCCTTTCCTGAAATCCTTTTCAGCTTTATGCGTAAATAAATTGTTCAAAGAAATAACCAGCTTCATTCCAGTATTCCGGCATTAAAACCAAAACCAAACCAAACTTATCTAGTAAATTTCGTCCTTAAACAGGATTTGGGGAGGGTGAGATGTACGCAATTGTACTCCTACCTCAAAAGAATTAAAGAGACTGTTTCTATGGAGACCCCCAGCTCAGAGAGAAAAATAAAAAAAATAAAACCATATAATAATAAATAATAATAATAAATAAATAATCACAACCTAACCCTCTAGTATACCCTAGCTACCCCGCTGACCCAAAATCATGTATAACATACACATGTCATATATATTTCTAATCGTAATCCGACGTCTTCAACTCGTCCTATCAGAGATCATGTCCTCAGAGGTTTAATTCGGCTAAATCTAATTTAATTTTCTCCTCTCACGTCCTCCTAGATCTCCCTCTCCCCGCCTTCCTTCAACTTGGAGCTCTTCGACTCTTCTGACGAGCTCGTTAACACGTCTTCTGCATACATGCCCAAACCATTGCAATCTCCCCTCTATCAACTTGTCACTGATAGATGCGATACTCAGTGTATCCCTAAAGACCCCATTCGGGATCCTATCTAATCTCGTACAATTACACAATCCATCTTTACATTCTCATCTCCACCACTTCAAACTTTCACACCTGTGACAGTATCATAGCGCAACAATCTGACCCATAGAGCATGACCGATTTTATAGCCATCCTAAATTTTTTTTCCTTCAACTTTAGTTGGAATTTCTTGTCGCACAGCACTCCAATAGCCGATCTCCATTTCATCCATCCAGCCTTGATGCGATGGATAACGTCGCCTTCAACACCTCCGTTATTTTGTATGACAAATCCTAGATATTTGAAACTATCCTTTTGTGGGAGTACTTGGTTCGCAATCGTAACTTCCATTCCACCTTCCTCCCTCTCATCATTGAAATTGCACGCCATGTACTCAATCTTCGCGCGACTCTAGCGTAATCCCTTGGTCTCTAACGTTTCTCTTCAATGTTCCAGCTTAGCGTTAACCTCCTCCTTTGTCTCTATTATTAAAACAATGTCATCTGCGAACAACATATACCATGGTACTTCATCTTGTATGTCCTTTGAAAGTACATCCATAATTATCGCGAAAATGAACGGACTTAGGGTTGAACCTTGGTGCAACCTTATATCCATCAGGAAGTACTCTGTTTTACCCATTGGGGTCCGCACACTAGTCTTCACTCTCTCATACATATCCTTTACCTTTATAGCCCTCACATACATCCACGGAACCTTCTTGGTTTCTAAACATTCCCAATAACCTCTCTCGGTATAGTATCATACGTCTTCTCTAAGTCTATAAAGACAATATGTAAACTCCGCTTACGTTCTCTGTATTTCTACATCAACCGCCTGAGGAGATGAATTACTTCCATCGTCGACCTCCCGGGCATAAACCCGAATTGGTTCTCTTTCACTTGTACCCCTCTCCGCAGTCTGCGTTCAATAATTCTTTTCCACAATTTCGTAGTATGGCTCAGGAGCTTAATGCTCCGGTAATTACTACACTGTAGCACGTCCCCCTTGTTCTTATAGAGTGACACCACTATGCTACTTCTTCAATCCACTGACATCTTTCCCATCTATAGGATGATGTTAAAAATAGTCGTGAGTCAATGTACCCCTACTTTTCTTAGATACTTCCACACCTCAATCGGTATCTGATCCGTCCCCCACCTGCTTTCGTCCTTCCCATCTTCCCAAGGGCCCCTTTCATCTCCCCTGCCATTATTCGTCTAACAAAGTAACGGTTTTCTTGTCTTGGTGTCGACTCCCCACCCCCAGAATACTACCATGATCTTTCACCTCGTTAAACAACTTGTTGAAGTACCTTTTCCCACCTCTTTAATATTCATCTCATTCGAAAGGGTTTTCCCGCCCTCATCCTTTATATACTTAATAGTATCAATATCCCTACTTTTCCAGGCTCGGGCTTTTACGAGCTTATACATACCTTGTGCACGCTCCTTAGTGTCCAATATCCTATACATGTCCTCACAGGCCTTGCTTTTAGCATCTGATACCGCTCTTTCCGCCGCTGAATTGGCCTGCCGATATACCTCCTTTCGTTTCACCCTCTCCTCTTCCCTGTTAGTTGCCATAAACTGTTTAAATTTATCTTGCTTGGCCTTAACTTTTGTCTGCACCTCGTCATTCCACCACCATTCCTCCCTCTGCCAGATACAACCCCTAAGACTTCCTTAGTCGTTTCCCTAATGATTGTAGCCATGGTTGACCACAATGATCCGCACCCCCACCGGCTTAACCAATAATGCCGGAGCGACTATATTTATGAAGGTTACAAGTGCCTTTTCCATAAGGTTCTTCAAAAGTAAATCTCTCTCTATTGCCTCGTTTCTCCTCCCCAGGCTTTTCTCTCAAAGTGATATCCATCACTAAAAAGCGATGTTGCGATGTCAAAGATTCTCCCGGCAACACCTGACAGTTTGTACAACAACTCCTATCTCCTACGCAAAAGAAAGAAGTCAATTTGTGTACTGCGTCCTCCACTCTGAAAGGTGATTAAGTGCTCAACTTTTTTCTTAAAAAATGTATTAACCACCATCAGATCATGTGTTGCTGCAAAGTCCAAGAGCTTCCTACCACTGCCATTTCTCAAACCAAACCCAAAACCCCCATGTACGCCTTGATACCCATCCACCCCTACCCTTACCCTTACATGGCCATTAAAATCACCACCTATGAAGATATTTTGCTATCTATGGATGCTACTTGTTACATTATCTAACTTCTCCCAAAAATCACGCTTCTCCCTCGTGCCTAGGCCCTCTTGAGGTGCGTAGCTGCAAACAACATTCACTACGTCCAACCCCACCACTAACCTTCCCGCCATAAGTCTATCGTCGCATCTCTACTACACAACCGTTGATTTATCCGACACCATAATTCCCACCCCATTCCTCCCTCTAACTAACCCAGAGTACCATAGTTTGTACTCATTTTTTTTTAAATAAAAAGGTAAGAAGTATCGATTCAGATCAATATCATCACTATCGGTCTGCTACCCTATTGATTACTTTATAAATAGACATTCTTAGGGTGAATGTCAAACCACATACAAATGAGTTTCTTGGCCCTGAGCCATACATAATAAAAGATAAATAGCTGTAATTCTTCAACCGCATTGGACTTTCCGAAGGATGGTTGTATTGTCCGTGAAGTGTGTTCTGCCGGGGTCCCACAATGGAGATTGAGTAGTGGGCCCTACCTGCAACCAAACTTTGGACAACCACATCGTACCCGGGGGTATACTCTATCTGCGTCGGATGTATGGTAGTCTCCATTTTCAATCTTCCCTGATTCGCTGTAGTCATATGTTCCTTCTGAAAAATTCTTTGATCACTCCCAGCTTTCGCAAGTTCATCCGCTATACCATTTACTTTCTTGTATTGATGCATTACATTCATATGAAGACCTGAGACCAGAGTGCTCAAATCCTTCCAGTAGTCCCATAGGTACCAGGCATCGCATCTATTCTGTTTTAGCCATTGGACCACCAACATGGAGTCGGTTTCGACGATAACATGGCTCCATCTCTGTTCTTGGCAAAGTCGTAGCCCCTCAATGACTACTTGTAGCTCAGCAGTATTATTTGTCCCCATTCAAAAATTGCTTTGATTATGCTGTGCGAAAATTTCCATGCTCGTCTCAGAAAATGCCTCCTCTTGATATTCCCGGGCTACCTAGACAACTACCGTCACAATTTAACTTTATCCATCCTGGGGGGAGGACTCCATGTCACAGTGATGGACGTCCTCCACGGGACCCTGATCCCCCGAATGCCCTAGTCTTCCAGTATACCCTGCAAGAAATATCTAAAGTTAGCACATGTATAAATATCACTAATATACAAACGTACCTGTCTCCATATTTGCTCTGCTGATGTCCGAACACCGTCGTACCGAGCTCTACATCGTCTCATCCACAAGCACCATGTAATAATCGCTGGAGTGATTCCTGCCAATAAGCCCCCCATGGAATTCTTCTTTGCATATGTAAACCATGATAAGATCCTTCCTTTCCAGGACTGCCAATTATGTTGAGGTATTCCCAGGAGTGATTCAACTCTCCTCCAGACTGAGTCCGCTATCTCCCTAGTACCGAAAAGGTGATCCTCAGTTTCTGCTTTCCTATATTCAAAACATTCACATGCTGATACCGTATGTATGCCCCGTCTTCGAACGTTTTCATCCAAAGGAAGACACTTGTGCCATGTTCGCCATGCACACATGGCCATCTTTGGAGGTAGAGCTCTATTCCAAATGTTCTCCAGGTCAACCTGTCTCGACCCCCTTTCCCGGACTATTCCCATTGCTGATTTCAAACTAAAATTTTCTCGCTTATCCGGCATCCAAATACATTTGTCCTCTTCCCGATCCTCATGATTCATAGGTATCTTCTTGTTTTGGATTTCCTCACATATCTCCTGCCCTACTTCCTCAGTTATTTCCTTGCCAGAAGTCCTGCACTTTCATGTCACTAAATATTTCCATGGGGCATCGACCAGCAAGCGGTCCCGAGCTAATCCATTTGTCGAACCAGAAAGATGAGTTTCCTCTGCTCAAGATAGTCTGGATATTCTCAATCACTTCATTTCGCATACTCATAGCATATTTCCAGAACCGAGAATCTCCAGATTGTACCTCTCGAGTAAGTACATGGGCTCTACGGTTGTACTTAGCCCTGAAAAACCTCGCCCACAGACTAGATTCGGTGATCATCTTATAACAGATCTTCATGGCCATCGCTTTCTGTACCTCCTTGAGGTCCCTGATACCTAATCCTCCTTCATTGCACGGCTTACAAATCCTTCTCCAATCCACCCAATGAGTTTTCTTTTTACCTTCCGCCTCTCCCCATAGGAAATCCGCCAACCTGCGACGTATTTCCTCCAGGCAATATCTCGGAAGCCTCATGATTGCCAAGGTATGCATGGGAATACTGGATAAAACATGTCTGATCAGTACTATTCTACCCGCTTGGGACATCAATTTTCCTTTCCACCCAGCTAGCTTATTAGAAATTTTAACCATTAATGGCTCCAAGGTATCCTTCTTCAATCTACCTGTGTATAACGGAGCCCCTAAGTAGCACGTGGGAAATGTACCCACCCTGAAACCTGTCATCCTGATCAGGCGCCCCCTTCTAGCATTCCTAATTTGATTGGACATGAAAATTGCCGATTTTTCTTTGTTTACCTTTTGACCAGACCACCTGCAGTATTTGTCTAGTACCCTTATGAAGGCAGCTACTGATCTCCTCTCCCCACTCAAAAAGCATAATATGTCATCAGCACAAATCAGATGTGAAACCATTGCCCCCCCCCAAAGGTAGACTAAAGCTATTGATCTTCCCTCCCTTGATTTCTCGCAGTATCATCCTAGAGAGTGTGTCTTGCATCAGAATAAATAAATAAGGTAATAACGGGTCTCCCTGCCTGAGTCCCTATCCAGAGGGAAAGAAACCTAATAATGTTCCGTTCATCTGCACAAAAAACCATTGGTTCTTGACGCATCTCATTATCAAATTTCTCGATTCTAGGTTAAAACCCTTGGCATGTAATACTTGTTCCAGGAAGGACCACTTCACTCTATCATATGCCTTTGACATATCCAACTTTATTATGATATTACCACCTAGCCTCTTTTTATTTATACTATGTGTTAATTCTTGAGCTAGAGTGATTTGGTAAAAAAATACTCCTACCTTTTATGAAAGCCCCCTGCTCCTTTGTAATCAATTTGCCAATTACAGTTTTCATTCTTCCTAAAAATATTTTTGCAGTCACCTTATACGTATCCGAGCATAAACTGATAGGTCGGAATATCTTGAAACTATCCGGATTCTTTACTTTTGCCAGCAACACTAAAGTGTTCGAGTTGAAAATCCCATGTAGATTTAAAAAATTCCGATCCAAATCCATCTGCTCCTGGGGTACTATGTCCTGGAATAGGCCCTAAAGCTTCTTTAATCTCCTCCCTGGATGCATCTCTACGAAGTCTTTCATTTTCTTCCTGATTTAGTTTATTCTCAAAAACCCCGTTTAGATCCCATATCCCGGTATCCCCTTCCTGAGCCCTCAAGGTGTTTTCGAAAAATGCAACCGCCTCCTCATGCACCTGCTTAGCCCCCTCTAGTGTACGCCCATCCTTTAGGACCATGCGATTAATAATATTCTTGTTCCTTTTTGCATTTATCACTGCATGAAATAGTTTTGTGTTCCTATAACCCTCTTGTATCCAACTCTTCTTAGCAATTTGCGCTAGTCTGACTCTTTCACACTCCTCCCATTCACTCAACTCCACTTTCGTCTCCATAAATTCTGCATCGAGTAGTTAGTTGAATTATTCCTGGAGTTGGCTCTCAATCTGTTCCATCTTTAGTTCCAGCTCCTGTATTTTATATCCAACGCGGCCAAATAAAGACTTGTTCCACTCCCTCAACCGATCACGCATATTCTTTAGCTTCCCCCCCAAGTTCAGCATAGGGTCCTCATTACTTACGTCATTCTAGTGCTCCCGAACATAGACCAAAAAGAATTCCGCTCTTGTCCACATATTTTGGAATTTGAAATACCCAATACCGTATCTCAGTTCAGGATCCTCTAGGGTTATCACCATTGGGTTATGATCCGATGTTTTGCTTGGTTGTAAATTGTAATATGCTGCTCCTTTCCAGCCCAGTAACCCTCTATTCACAATTATTCTATCCAATTTGGCCCAGATCCTCGCCCATACCCTTCTTCCCATTACACAATGAGAATTTCTGACTCCCGGAGTGTAGCTCCACCAACTCACATGAATCCAAACATTCGTTGAATTCTCTCATTGATCTCGCCGCTCGTGGAATGCCTCCACATTTTTCTGAATTTGATCTAATGGCATTAAAATCCCTTAGGCCACCCACGAAACATTATGTGATTTTGTATCCACCAGGTATTCCCATAACTCTCTCCGGGATGGCGCGTCACATTTTTCGTTTACGAAAGTTACCATGCTTCTTTCATTCTCCTAAATGTAACAACCTATAATATCCTGCTCACAAGAGCTTATCAACTCAAAATCCCCCTTGTTTTTTAAAAAAAACCATATTTTCCCCTTAACTCTTCATTCAATAAATATTAGGGGAATTAACTAGATTTGCCAATCTCAACATGTACTGAACTTGATGGAAAGGTTCTGCTATAGCAAATAAACTTATATCGAATTTATTAAGCATTTCACACAATTTATTTTTCAACTTCGTAAGTCCCCAAATATTCCAAAACAAAAATTTATTCCACATAAGTGAGAGGGTACCTTGGAGGACAAATTGGTAGTCTAGTAAATCTTTTCCCACTACCTGATGCCTTCATGTATTGAATTTTCGTGTTTGAGTCAAAAGGCTTTTGTGCCCCTGGAATAGGAGGTCTATCTTCTGTTTTTGGGTCCAATAATAAGTCCCACTGCTCCGTGTCTGTATCTTGTGCGTCCACCTCCGACAACTGCAAGTGTCACATGTCCGTAACTTGCCTTATTGTCCTGCTGGTCCCTGCATTAAAAAAATAGATTTATGTTATTCATTTGGCTGCTTTTTCCCCAGAATTTACCTGTATTTCAATGGCTTCTGTCTGGGCTGACACCTCAGCCCCATCCATCATGCTTGGGATAGTAAAAATAGCCAAATGGGCTGCCTCCCCCATGCAACCCCTTTCCTCATTTATCTGCTGGGTCAATTTCACCTCTAAACCCAAATCTGTCATTTTGGTTAGCCATGGGCTGACCTCAATTACTTTATTATGCTCCAATTTTGAGTCAATTCTCCTTTTCGTCATTTTCTCCAGTAGATCATCCACAACTTTCTTTCCCAGATTTTCCGGCAGCTCCAGATTCTCCATCTTCAGATTTTTTCAGATATCTTTCCTTGCAGAATAACTCCTTTTTCCAACTCTTCTTCCTCCTTATCTATAAATTGGGGGCTGATCCGACACCCTTGGGTTGAATCTGCCACTCTCTCCAGCGTTTTCTTGTTGGTCCTAGAATTTTCCGGATATTTTTCCAATCTCTTCAACACTGCCTGTTTGTTTTCCTCCGCCAATTTTTGTGTGAAGCTCTGGATCAATTCCATCGGGCTGCTCGCAGGTAGCTTCACTTGCTCCTACTTACCCACTAAAATATTTTCTTCAGGTGTAGTCATAATTGGAGGCTCTATCCTAACCTCATCCCCTTGCTTCCTCCCGTTGTCTGCATCCACCACAGCCACATCATGGTTTTTGTTCAGAATTGTTCCTTCCAATCCATTTTCCTCCTCTTTATCTTTCCCCTTACCCTTCACAAATTCTTTCCTGCTTTGAACAATCATCTCATGAGGAAGGATATGGTTCAGACTTGTCGATCTATCTCGCCTTCCGCTACCTAAGCTTTGTCCCTGTTCCGTCTGTTTCCCCAATTCCTCACTTAGTCTCGCTGTGACCGTAGCTACCGGAATGGGTTGCTTATCCCCCGCCCCTTTCCGAATAAGGATCATTGTCTTGTTTTCCCCATTAAGCGGCCACTCCTTTCTCCTCTATGTACGCCCAAACATCACAGTAGTCTCCCCATCATTCATAGACAACTCTCTAATTCTGTATCCGAATTCCCCTTGTAGTACAATCACTTTCTCCATTGGCGGCTTTGCTAAATCTACCTCTACACAAATCCGTGCATACTCATTCCTCGTACGGAGCAAAGTCATGTTATCCATTCCTAGATACCGACCGAGCACTAACCCAATGTACATTAGAGCATCCTAGCAATACAAATATATCGGCAAGTCCGGAAAGGTTACCAAGACCGGCGCCAGGGTTGGATCCTTTGTCATGGTGAACTCCGGAGTCCATCTGAAGAGTTTAAAAATTTACCCCTCTAGCATTCGTCCCTCTCTTGTCTAGATGTGTCCCAAATCTCTCTCATTTTGAAACTGAATAAGTATGTGAAGGTGGTCTAAAACCATGAGGTTTGCCAATGGCGGAGATAATAATCCACAAGTCTTCAAAACAGTGCGCCGGATTACCTCTATCGCTGGTCTTCAGCGGATGAACTTCATCACCAAGCAGTGCTTATAGTCTACAGTCATCATTTTTATCTCTTCATTAGAAAATGAAATGGCCAGCAGACCCTCATCTTTGTAAGTTGTACGGGGACCGAGTTGGAACTCTGGCACCCGTCTTAAGTATTTCGACCCGTTTACAAAAACGGGCAAAACTGTACCTTACAAAGAGTGCTTTCGTTCATCGAGCAAGGAAAGAAGGAAGGAGCCACATTGTTAACTGGTGGTAAGCCTTATGAGAGAAAGGGGTACTATATTGAGCCTACCATTTTCAGAGATGTGTACACATTACTTTAGAAGAATATCACCTTTTGGACAATTTCCTTTCATCGTGAGCCCGTGATCGCGAGGTTGGATGCTGCTGGCTGCGACTGGACCTGGGTCCTGGAGGGTGGAGTGAAACTTCAAAGCGCGAACTGCGACGACCGACGCTGGCCATGCGGGCGACGGCGGTCAAAACTCAAAGTCGAAGAAGTCGGATTGTAATTCAAGTGCTAACCTAGTCGAAACTCAGAGAAATCGGTTTAATGGGTATGGGTTGGGCTTGCGTTGGGTTGGGAATGGGCTGGGACACTATTTTTTTTTGTTTTTTTGTTTGTTTTTAATTTGCAAACGGGCGGGGCGGGGCGGCCTGTGGGCTTAAAATCCGAGCCCGTGCCACCCTGCCATTACAAATGGGTGATCCAAACCTGCCCGTTTGTTCCCAATAAGCCATTGCCCGCCCATTTTAAAACGGGCAGGCCAAGCCTGTACCCGTTTTATACGGGCGGTAGCGGGATAGGCCAAATGGGCTCGACCCATTTGCCTAACACTAGTCTTAAGTTTGTAACCGGGCCGTGCATCCTTGAGTTTTGAACTATTTTTGCCACTGTTTGGATGCCAGCCGCACCAAAATGCGGGAAGCCTGCCAGAGCCATCTGGTGACCGACCACCGCCATGTAAGATAGAGCCGGAGCTACCACCGTCTCAGGGGGCTGGGCATTCTTTGGTACGACCTCCATTAGAGGGTTCTTCCCAGTGTCCTCGGTTTCTCTCCCCATAACACCCAGACCGTCTTTGGCCTCGACTGCTGGAAAGGGCGCCAGCCGGGAGGTGTCTGGCGCCTCCATAGCCGGAGACGCCAG
>JAOWBN010223339.1:0-13073 GCA_028565015.1 Pinguicula moranensis | reverse complement strand
CTTGAAGCTTGTAGATCGACATTGGCAGCCTTGATTAGGTGGTAATACAGCCTTTTTAGCTGAATTCTCTGAACCATGCAAGGGTGCAACAATCCTACCTAAAACATTACATAATAAAGAGATAAATGCAACAATTCATGCATCATTAGCAAGCTTTAAAAGTACTCTATCAATATTGAAGGGAAATGAACAACAAAAGACCCTGAAGCTAGAAGTCTTACCCAATGAATCTGATTCAAGGCTCCAACTTTCTTTGAACGATTCTACATGGTGGTGCCTAGACACATCTAACATGTACTAACATTTCTAAGCGGATGATTTTCCCCCTCATTTTTTGCTCCAAGCTTCCGATGGAAGCTACCCAACGTGATATAAAAGGGCACAAGAACATTCAATAAAGAGTGGTTGGGAGGAGTTACAAAGATAAAAAAAAAAGGACTTTGGGGCAACGCCCGTGAAAACATGCTTAAGGGAATTTATTTCAACATCTTTGTATAGCTATGATGAACCCTTGTTATTTGTTTCTTAGAGTGGCGTTTGCTTTAATTATGGGCTAAACCTCTTTTATAGGGTACAATGTATCCCTTGACAAACTCGGGAGATCATAATATGTTTAACTAGTTTTAACATTAATGATGTACTTGGTTTTGTTGTATTTCGTTTCCTATCCGCCCTTTTTTGACCAACATTGGTAGGTACATTAAGCGTAGTGGGAGTCCAAGAGGCACAAGCTACGTTTGAAATGGCAAAATCGACTTCAATTGTTATAACATGAGAATGACTATAGGATTGATGCTACCAACTGTGGATTACCCGAGAGTAAGGTCTTTGGTTAAGTTAAATGTGACATTCGAGAGGTGCACATTAGTAAATCAAAGAACGATGTTTATTCTTGGAAGAGATCTATGTCCAAAATAGGAAAATTCGGTAGGCACTAAGTTAGAGTCAAAACACAGTAAACCATCTATGCTCTTCCGAGGAAGTCAAGTGGTGAAGTCTTGGTCCCTAGATGTTCTCATCCCAGCATCTCTCTTAGCACTCTAGAATTTAGTTAGTAGCAATTTGTTTATGATCATCTTCGTTTTAAAAATATAATTTAGCTAACAACGTATGAATTTGCTTGTCCAAATTGTATTAAACCTGTTAATTTTAGTGCATGCTGACTACAATCCTCGTGGTTCGATACCCTTCTCATCACTTTATTACTTGTTCGTCTTGTGCACTTGCAAGATTTATAATGCAACAGTGAACCCCCGTTCTCTCCTTGATCTTCTCCGATCATTACTCCACCTTTAATGATCCAGATTTAGTCCCCCCTCTCTCAGCCTCTCGTCCTCTCGCCGGGGATGCCTCACGCACTCGGGGAATTCCAGAATCAAGCTTTTTTTCAACTTCTTCAGCCTTTGGATCTTGTCACACGTACACACATTCATACCTCCACATCCACACATTGACTGCTTGGACGCTCTGCTTTCAACAGTTGAAATGCTTGAGGTGAGCCACTATTAAGGCATGCAAGACTCCTCTAGAACATAGCCATCCCACTTGGAGTTACGCTGATGCATTAGGCAGACAAAATCCCATTCTTGTTCATGCTAGATTGGGGCCTCGAATCAGAGAACCGCTTGTAGTACAGCCAATGGTCATGAGGATCTCCACTCTTCTCACTTACTTCCTAACCAACTTCCCTGCTAACTGTAGCTCAAACTATTTATTGGGGGTATTGAGCAAATAGGGCAACATCCGCTCACTGAAAATAGGTCATAAGCTTGATAGGAATGGTCTCCCCTTTGCATTCATAGGTTCATGGACACCTCTGATGTAGATAACACAGTCTTCAAAC
This sequence comes from Pinguicula moranensis, assembly GCA_028565015.1. Classification (NCBI taxonomy): domain Eukaryota; kingdom Viridiplantae; phylum Streptophyta; class Magnoliopsida; order Lamiales; family Lentibulariaceae; genus Pinguicula; species Pinguicula moranensis. The sequence goes on along the minus strand of JAOWBN010223339.1, from coordinate 11,230 downwards.
TTAACAATGTTTGGATTGGTTCATATCGCTTAAAAGCCAATATTTCCAGATTCCTTAAAAATTCTAGCATTGTACCAGCAAGAAGATGCAGGTGACTAGTCATGTAAGCTCGAACCCCTTTGAGAGTAAGAATGTAGACTTGGATAGATCTGGAATGGATATAGGCTCTACGAGCACACTATGGACCTGTGTTATACCCCCAAAAAGCTTGAACCAATCTTATCCTTCACAATTAAAGATGCACCTGCAGCTTGGCATTCATTGGGGTATATAGGTGTGCACAAAAACCATGATTAATGAAGGGAACTCCAACTGGCCATGAGAGTAACTGGATATCTCAATATTATGGTGAGTCTATTGGGTGATAGTAGAGTTCTATTGTGGGAAGAAAAACTCGCAGATATGGGGCCTTTATTGAAACATGGCACACAGTGGCTTATGAATTGGTTGACTGACTTGTCACCATGGTCGGATATCAGAGATGAGCCACTACAAAATTTATGGCTTGCCACTTCAGTTATGGACTAAAAAACATTATGGAGCTAATTGGAAACACGCTTGGCAGACTGGTAGAGATAGATTGAATGTACTATTAAACACATAAGATTGGAGGCAACACAACTATTTATACAATCTGAGTCTACTGGTAAGGTAGCACCAACTTTGACTGTTCATATTGATGGTAAGATTACAACTCTGCTTATTAGGGAATTTAGCACTTGAAGACTTCAAGCACACCCGTGGCAAGATACTGCTTTAATCTCCACCTCACATAGTACCATTGATGATCTTGAAACAAACTCTTCCCATGATTCTGACTCTTTAGAGGAACAGGAGGATGAAAATGAGTTGCTGCCATTACATCACCCAATATTGCCTATCTCAGTAGGGTATGATTCTAAATCTTCTATTACTACTGGACAACTGACTCAAAAACTATTCCCTGCTATGGGAAAATCTTTGAGGGTTACAGATAATCCTACCTCCATCCAGTGGTTACCTAGTAAACTGGATTAGTGGCCTACTTCACTAGCTATTACTAAAACTTAGGATAGCACTGAAGAAGTAGAGCCAAAACCTCAACCTCCCCTGGTAATTGTACCACAACTACTAGGTTCTGAGGTGGTGTTTTGGAAAAATAAGGAGTACCAACCTAAGGATGATTCAATACCTGCTGAAAATGAGAAGGTAGTCAATGATTGACTGGGGGATATTTTAGCTTCACAAACATATTCAGACATTGAAAGTTAGCTACCTTGGGTTAATGAGAGGGGTGCTGGCACTGGTAGGGGAGATACTCCAATTATAGAGATGCACCACAAGATCAAGCCCCATGACCATCCTCCTCCATTGGTAAAAGCTACTTTGGAAGATATACAACGATCTCCTCAAATGGAAAAAGAGCCAGAATTTCTACTTAACTCACATGTTACTGATTTTCCCTTGTTAGATAAATCAACATCTTTGTCTGATCAAAAGGATCTAGCAATTACCCCTGCTACTAAGATGGCTATGTTTAAACAAACTAAGGCAAATTAAGGTCCTGGCCCCAAGATAAGAAGCCAAAAAAGGAGATAAATGAATCCTGTTAAGCACAGAGACCAAGCCATACTAAATGTGTTGATTGATACATTAATCACCCATCATTCACCAAATAAAGTAGACATACCAGAGAAGGTTCAAGGAGTAGATCTATCTCTAGAAAAAAACTAGAGCAGAGGCTAATGCAATAATGGCACTTGGTCAAGAAATTGGACTACAGTATGGTACTACCTTTGAGGAAACTTGTCAAATGCTGATGAAGATACAAAGCAACAGTCAAAAGGAGAAGATAATGGCTACATAAGGGGGAATGACACAAAGAGAGAAAAAATCCCACATGAAGGTCATAACCTATAATGTTAGAGTCTTGTGTATCTCGGGAAGAAGAAGACGACTCAAAGCCCTCATATCACTGTCCAGTCACACTTTGCTGCAAAATTTGGGATTGGGGGCCTAAACCTCTGAGAGTTTTAGACTGTTGGTTGGAGGATCCGGATTACAATACCATGGTGAAACATGTATGGAACTCCATAGATCTGAGGGGGCTTGCTAGCTTCAAAATCAAAACCAAAATCAAGACTCTGAAGGAGGCTATTAGAACTTGGAATCAGCAAGTACTTAGAAAACTTATGTCTGAACGAAAAACATTACTATCACTCCTTGCATTTAAAGAACTAGAAGCTAAACAAAACCACCTAATGCACTCTAGCGAAACTGAACAGAATGCACTGTTAAGTCTCATACATGATCTGGATGCTACTACAAAATAGTTGGGCAACATATTGTACCATAAATCAAGGATTAATTGGCTCAAGCTATGGGATGCTAATACAACCTACTTCAGTTGATGGCTCAACATGAATAGAAGGAAAAATGTCATCAATGGTGTGCAGGATGGTGGTATCTGGCTGGAAGATCGAGAGAAAATTAAAAAATACTTCAGGCTACACTTTAGCCAAAGATATTCAGTGATCAGTTGGTCTAGGCCTAGAATCCACAACATGACCTTAAATAAACTCTAAAGATCAGCAAGGACTTCTTGGTCGGACCCTTTACAGAACAGGAAATCATGTATGCCATCAGTGAATGGGGTAGCAGCAAAATCCCGGGCCTTGTTGGGATGAAGTTAAGGTTTATTAAGCATTTCTCTTCTTTGCTAAAACCTGATATTTGTCAATTGCTCCTGGAATTTTACAGGAACTGTAAGCTATCAATATGTAGCAACGTGGCTCACATCTCTCTCATAGACAAGACTGATTTTCCTTGATAGCAGATGATTACAAACCTGTCACTTTAATTGGGTCCAGGCCTAAGATCATTACCAAAGTTCTAGCAATCAGAATCTGCCATGTGATGGAGGAAATAATTTGTCCAACGCAAATGGCCTTCTTGAAGGGGAGAAAACTACTTGATGGAGTGTTGATTGCAGATGAAGTTGTTGATGAATCAAATAAGTGCACACACATGCCATTCTCTTAAAAGCTGATTAAAAGCTTTTGATACACTTAAGTTACAATACCTTTAAGATGTAATGGTTCAGATGTTCTTACCACAAAGCTGGATTTGGTGGATAAAGGAGCTGCTTGAAACTGCTTCTACATCAGGTATTGCTCAACGAAGTTGTCAAACTAAACAAGCTATCTTCTTCATCACGAAATTCACCCATGACTACTCTCGCATGAGATTAGAAAGGCTACTAAAAAAAAAGGGAGCCAGGGGAGTGTTAAGAGTTTGAGAATTGCTCGGAAGGTAGGAAGAAATGGTTTACCTTTTGCTTTTGCTGAATTTGAGAATATATGGGATATGGAAACACTATAGATCCAGTTCAAGCAAATCTGGAGTGGTTATTTCAAACCGAGTGTCAATTTGGCCATATTCCCCCAAATCCCCCCTAAGACTAAGCTTAACTTATTTATACCTCCAGATTGTCTCCTCTTATAAACTGCATAAGATTCCTGTTAAGTGGGTTGTGCTCAACATTCAAGATACAGATGCATCTACTAGCAAACAACCTTCTGTTTCCCAGAACCAGCTAGATCCTATGATGCCTACCCCTTGCATCTGTTTGCAGACTAATAAAGACCCTTGTCCTACCCTGATTTATGTAGGCTATCTGAAATCAAAGGATGGCTTTAGGAAATTATAGCTGTCCCTTCGGAGGGTGGGATATCTAAATCTAATTGTAAGTCCTTTGGATAGTGAAAGAATCATTCTTTAGGAAGAGGAAGAGGTTGACCTCAAGAACCTCCTTGCAAATGACCAAGATCGGCTACTGAACTGGCTCATTGGCCCTCTAATTCCAATGAGCAGAGCGTAGGTGACCCTCAGTACCAAACATCTTGTGTGGGTGAAGATATACGGCATCCCAGTACATCATGGGGCAGTGACTCTATAGAGAATATTACTAGTACTATAGTAGGTTGGTCTGTATTGATGATACCACAGCCAAGAGAAGATATTTGGAAGCAGCTCAACTACTTATAGATGTCTCTCTGGGTAGTCTGGTTCCTACTTACTTTATGTACAGGAAGTGGCAACTAAATTCAACCGTGTGATATGGGATGACCTTTACATTGAACTGTCTGATAGCAGCAACAAATGTAGTTCTAAATGGCTTGGTCAGGAACCAGATTGTAGGACTGAGGTCCGCGGGAAAAATCTACAGTAGCTACCAGGGTGATACATAGAGTGTAGGCTATTCAGAATGAAGTGGTCGGGCCTTCTATTCAAGATGTTGTACACAGCTGTAGGGGTCTCTAAAGGTACATGGATTCCAGGAAAGCTAGACTGCTAGCCCCAGTCTCTCTCCTGCCAACCGGTTAGACAATAACTGTTGTTCCAACAGACTGGAAAGGAGACGATATGTGTAACCCTGAGCTTATGAGATCCTAAGCAGACTGTGATACAGACTCAACTCAGTCAGACAAAGCTCATCACAACCTTGGTAGAGAATCTGGTCCCTGAGACTGTGACAAGTCTGAAAGAGAATAATGTGCCTAACATAACATCTATAGTGTCACAACAACATGACCAATCTATTCTTCCTTCTGCAACGGTAGATGAGAAAGAACAGGAGGGCCTGAATGAAGTTCAGGTTAGTATTCCTAAACAGCAAGAGGTTGAAAGGAACCTGAGCCAGAGGGAGGATGTCCCACCCCTTAGATTGCAGGGAGGCTCCACCCCTTTCACCTAGGAAGATAAAATTTAGGGGAGGAGGACCCAAAAATCGACGTCAAACTAGAAAGGAAGTAGGCTTAGTACACAAGAAAAAGATATCTACATTGGATGAATGGATTGGGAACCTGATTGATCAAATTTCACACTAAGGTCTAGTGGTGAGCAACCTTGCAAGGAACGTTTTGTAACTTTGGATCATATCAGCGCTGAAGTTGATTTAGCCATGAGTATTGGTGAAGACGTTGGCATAACTTATGACCCTAACCCTGTCATGTGTCGAGATATGCTCATGAATCTGAACTCAAAGCAATACAAATCTATGGGGAATATGATTTTTGGTAGCCAACTACCATATCAGGTAAAACCACTTTTATGAAAATGATGACATGTAATGTGAGGGGTCTCGGGAATCAATGTAGGAGGAAGAGGGTAAAGGATCTATTAGCTTAGTAGAAAGTTGATTTCATAAGCTTACAAGAGACTAAGTTGGAGACGGGCGATAAGAGACTTTGTGATTATCCGTGGTATGACCTGGATTTTAATTGGATATTTAGTGTCCTTCTATGTATTCAGAACAAGAACAAATTCAGCAGGCTATCTATCCTATTAGGTGAAGGCTTCTTGGGAGTGACAGGATACTGGAGCAATGAGGTTAGTGGCAGTGTCATGCTCAATGTTTATGGGCCCTATGAACTACAATCAAAATTGAGTCAGTGGGAGGACATCTGTCAGTTATATCCAGGTAGACAAGAGGAGAAATTGTGTGTAATGGGGGATTTTAATGCGATTTTGGACAAGGGATAATGGAAAGGTCCCTCTCAACATGGATACATTGCGGAGATTGATGGTTTTAGAGAATTTATCAGGAAAATGCAACTGCAAGACCTACAAATGAACATAAGAAAGTTTACTTGGTACCTCAACTCACTAAGGGTCATGAGCAGGCTTGATAGGGTTTTAGTCAACGAGTTGTGGCTGGAAAATAATGTAGACTGGATCCAAACTGGATTGGACAGGGATGATTCCGATCACTGTCCAGTTCAACTATGTTCTAAAAATCAGAAATGGGGTCCTAAGCCTCTAAAAGTCCTGGACATTTGGCTTGAGAATCCTGACTACAACTCTATCATTAAGAATATATGTAATAGCCCAAGCTCACTCACGTATGCAAGCCAACGTATTAAAGACAAGATCAAAGCAATCAGAATGGGTATCAAAGATTAGAATGCTTCTGGACCTACAGACCTAACCTCTGAAAGAAAGAAACTACTGGTTGATCTCAAATAGCTAGAGCATCAGGTTGAGAATGGTTCCTTTGGTAATGGAGTGGACTCAGTGGCAGCTATCATGCTGAAAGAGGAGATTGATAGGCTAACGAAGAATCAGGATAGCCAATTTTTCAGAAAGCTCGTGTAAATTGGATCAAGCGAGGAGATGCTAACTCAACTTTTTTTCATAGGTGCATCAGCAACAATGGAAGAAGAAATGGTATCAGTGGCATTTGGCATGAAGATGTCTGGTTGAATGAGCCTGAGTCTGTGAAAACTTGCATCAGGCAACATTTTTGCAGCTATGTATACAAAACCATCTAGGTCTAGACCTCAGATCTTCAATATGGTCTTCAAAGCCTTTTCTTCAGTAGCTAGTCAAAGACTCAACACCCCCTTAACTGAGGCTGAGATCCTGCAAGTAATGAAGAACTGTGGCAACAATAAGAGTCTAGGACTGGATGGTTTGAATTTTAAGTTCATTAAACACTTCCTATACATGAAGAAGAATGAAATCTACCATAGGATCCCCCGCGGCAGCAATGCTGCACATATCACACTAGTTGCAAAATCCGAGTCCCCCCTTGAAATTAATGACTATAGGCCTAATACTCTCATTGGATCTATGTCAAAAATAATATCTAAAGTTTTGGCGAACAAATTAGTAGTAGAAACAGAGGAATTCATCTCAAGTAACCAAATGGCCTTCATCCGTGGGAGAAAATTACATGGCAACATCCTAGTGGCCAATGAGGCCATTGATGAGCTGAAAAAATTAAGTACCTGCCATAGTGCTCCAAGTAGACTTTGAGAAAACCTTTGACACTGTGAATTGGAAGTGGGAGGGCTACTCTATTTTGGAAGGACAAATTGTATAATAATTCTCATCTAGCTAATCTGTACTCTATTTTGAAAACAATGGAAAGTATGAACTTTCCCCCGTGCTGGCTGGACTGGATAAGTGAGCTGCTATCATCTGCTACTACATCTATTCTTATCACTGGTAGTCCCACAGCTGAATTTATCCCTCAGAGGGGTCCGAGATAGGGGGCTCCCCTGTCCCCCCTTCTGTTTCTCATTGCAGCAAAGGGATTTTCCTGCCTGATGAACAAAGCCACATAATTGCAACTCTTTCATCAGTTCCTGATTGGCAGAAAGGCAATACCAGTCTTACACTTGCAATTTGCGGATGATACCTTTATGTTTGGTGAAGCCTCTTGGAAAATAGTGACTACCTTTAAGTATATTCTGTAGAATTTCCAGCTGATCTCTGGACAAAAAGTCAATTACCACAAGAGCACCTTGCATGGGGACTGCGTGTGGATATGTCTCATCAGAGCAATAAGGTATGGAAACCTGTTATAGACAAGATGACAACTACCCTCAGTTCATGGGGGAATAAACTACTAAGTAGTTGGGGGAAGCTGACTTTGATTAATGTTGTCCTAACAGCAATCCCTATGCATTACTTGTCATTCTACCGGGCCCCTGAGATAATCATACAAAAACTTATAGCTTTGTAGAGGAATTTCTTTTGGGGTGCAACTGAGGAGAGGAAGAAAACCTGTTGGATTGCACGGAAAACATTTACCTACCTACCTCTTCTAGTGGTATAGGTATAAGAGGGATTGATAGTTATAACAAGGCTCTGTTGGAGAAGTGGGGATGGAGAATATTGAAAGGCAGTGAGGGTCTAGCCATAGATATACTTACGTCTAAATGTGGTACACTAGATACTGATCTACAAGTTGGAAGATTTAGAGTACTTCAGGAGCCACAACAACTCAATCTCATCCACAAAGGGCGTAGAAGTGGCCAGAATTATGCCTCTGCATGGTGGAAGGAACGGATGATTGTTCACAATCAGGACTGGTTTGCAAACAATGTGGTAATCTGTCATGGAGTAGGTACAAGAGTCAGATTTTGGAATGATAGTTGGTGTTCTGTTACCCCACTTGCTGTCTCCTTCCCGGATCTGTACAAGTTTAGAGCTGACAAAGAGGCACTAGTATCAACATCATGTATGTGGAGGGATGGGGCTTGGGAATGGAAAAGAGCTTGGAGAAGAGCAGTAAGGAATGATGAAGGTGCTCGGATAGTTACCATCCTCGGTATAATCCAGAATCGTGTTCCTGTATCAGAAGAAGTAGACCATTATACATTCAAAGGTAGTGCAGATGGCAACTACTTTGTTCATTCTGCCTATTAGAATATCCTGAACTCAACTGATCAGGTGTTACCATAGGATCTAGTAACACAACTAAGCTACATATGGAATAGGTTCTCCTCAAAGAAACAAGTCATTATGGTCTGGCGCTTCCTAATGCAAGCCTTACTCCTAAAATCATTACTGCAGCGCAGAAAAATCATCCTCCCTGATCAGAACATCAGTTGCATCTTATGCCAAGTTTAGGATGAAACATCTTCACACCTATTTAAATCATGTCATCCAACAGTTTCTATTTGGCATGGGTACAACATTGGCTCATGCCAATGGCTGATCATGCACAAGTGGTCCCTAATCTATTGCAGTTTTGCACTACCAAACCATCAAGAATCAATCTGGATGTGTGGAAGGATATCTAGATTTCCTTTATGTGGAAGATACGGGAGATGAGAAACAGGTTGCCTTTTTAAGGGAAGGAGATATTAACTGGTTATGTAACTCATACGGTCCAAACAAACACATGGTGGAATCTTAAAGCAAAGCGGCCAATTGGCCAGTTTCAGTACTTACTGGTAGACTGGAAATTGCAACCCATACTCGGTATGTCTTTCTAATTTCCAATGTATGTGATGTTACTCAAAGCTCTGAACAGGTGCAGATCTATTTTTAGCAGGGGTCACTCCGTGGTGCTCACTGTATGGTAGCATACCCCCTCCCCCTCCTCACCCCATGACTACTGGAATGAAGCCTTGCTACTAAGTCTTTCAATATGATACAGGTTAGGTGCAGGAGATTCAGTTCTATAAGAGGTCACGTTTTTAAAGAACCATGATCTTCATTGATCTAGTCGGAGGGATGAGGCTCAATAAGACGCAATGGCTGAGCTTAAAAATAGTGTGTTCCTCACATAAGTCACTGGTTGCTGTTGGGTACAGCCTGAAAGATTGGTAATGGAAAGGCAAATGCTACTAATATGCAAGGCAATAAGAAACCTTTGATGCAATGCATGAAGCTGAATCAATGATGGTAGATGGAACCACCAAAACTGAAAGTTGAGGAGTATGCACTCTAGTAGTTGTCTACTTATTGTACAAGTGTCTATCACCTGATATAAGCGGCATCTGTCTCTAGGGCAGTTGACCGAGAAACCCTCACTCGTCTTCTTAGTCCGATCGCATTTGATACTATATCTTCAAGCTTGGTCAAGAGATTCTCTTTATTTATACTAAAAAGTGCAGCGGTAGTGGGAAGGGGATGAGTACGAGAGGCAACGAGGGCGCTATTCAATTGCCCTTATTTTCTTCCATTGAGGAAGAGCGATCTAGTCTCTTGCTTTTGTTTGAGCAATAAGGCCACAAGGAAAATCATGGAATTGCAAGGCATGGAGGTTGTTTCTTCTATGAGGTTGTGTTGTTTTCTTGAAAGTGAACTATTATATTCCTGCCAAACCCGATTATGCCCTCTATTTATTACATGGATAGCTCACTAAACAGGAAGAAGTTGTGTACCAATATTCGTACAAAAAAGGAATATTGATAAGTTGACAGTCATGATATCCTGTTTGGTGAGCGGATGATGTCAATGAACTGGATGCGGAGATGCTTTGTGTTCTTTGATGAGGCCAGGGAAGCCATATACTAGATCACCCTTTGCTATACTAGAGGGCATGACAGAAGGGCAGGATATACAGTTCATGATCAAGAAATCAACCACTCATTTTACCCTTATAGGTCTAGCCTTGAGTATGGTCAGGATAGTCTATGTTCTGTAATTATTTTATTTTCTTATTTTGCCGTGCGTCGCTTTGATGCACATGGTTGTAAATAACTTATAATATATATTAGAATTTAGCTTATCCAAAAAAATAAATCAAGACCTATGTGTAGCAGCTACTGGAAGTTGGGAATCTGATCTTTAGACTTGGTCGTTAAACTGGAGAAGAAAATTGCGTACTCATGAACAAGCTGATCTAACAAATCTACTTCTTCTTCTGCAGGATATCAAGCCCGAGGGGACAGGAGATGACCATTATGTCTTTGATGGACACACAAATGGGAAGTAACTAGTCAAGGGATCTTACAAAGCACTACGCAAGTCAGCTCAACTGATGTACTCACTGGAGACAATGGACAACCACAACAGGATCTCGAATCAATTCTCTCCTATGAAGGAAATGATCCTGGCATGGAGAGCTAGTCAAAATTCCCTACCAATAAAAGCAGCCCTCCAGCTGAGACACATTATCCCCCAATAGCATGATGCAACATGCCATTCTGGCACGTCAGGAAACAATACTCCATTTATTTAGCACTTGCTTGTGCTCTTCTCATGTGTGGCAGGGTATTAAAGAGTGACTGCTACCCCAGCAGAAGCAGCTGCTGCATAATCCTGCCTCGCTGCAGCTATACATTTCCTACCTACCCTCCAAGACTTCTTAGCAATGAAACCTGCTGAACTCAACATTGATGCATGGAAATCAGTATGTATCGCCATGATATTGCAGATTTGTAAGGCAAGAAACAACTCTCATTTTCAAGGCAAAGAGGTAAAGGTGCATGATACAATCCATCTAATTCAACGAACATTGGGGATGCGTCTGAGATCTATAAAAAATGTGACCTTGTTTCCCTACTCAATTTCTGACTGGATGCTTAATCCATTTACATGTCTTCAATTCTGAGGATAATCTATCCTTAAGCCAAGCTGGTAACTACTTGTGTGATGGGGCAGAACATGACAAATATAAATAATTGATACAAGGAGGAATTAAGAGATGATGACTCACCTGAAGACCAATTGGTCAAGTATCTTCTGCCTCCATTTTTTTTTGATAAGCTAAGATTTACATATATGAAGCTGAAAGTACATAATTTTATTTACATTATCCCTCACATAGGAACCAAGAAAATACTAGAGACTCTAAAGTAGTCTCGCACTCAACAACTAAATACTGGAGAGATATCCTATTACACTTTGCCCGATCTAGTTAGTCATTAATTTTGTATGTATGTAGTTCTAGCCACGAGATCAGTGATGAGTTCCCCGATCTTCATACTTGCGTGTGATTTGTCTCCGC